>JAVJIF010010594.1:0-218926 GCA_038442645.1 Agave tequilana
ATGGTCACCTCTACACTTAGAAGTATACCAACATATTCTCCACAATCACCTCTACACTTATAGGGATACCAACAAACTCAATTTCACAACCTCCTCTATACTTAGAGGGAAAGGCACAAAGCCAAAGCAAAAGATAGGGTTACAATCTTGGTGATCTGAAAGACCACAAACAACCTTGGTGATCTGTAACACCCCATCCTCAGAATACGTACACAGCTATGTGTCCTGATTTTTTTGAGCGTATTTTTTTATTTTCTGTTATTTAAATTCTTACCCATATAGCAGTACGGCATGATTTGACCTTTTTGGTATTCAGATTTGATTGATTTCAGTTTCAAATATTATTTTTTAATATTCTATCTTTTTTATGATTTTCTGGAATTTTTCGGAATTAAATTGTAAATCTTCAAAACCGGTGTCGACTAGTATCGCTGACCGACTTTCGGATTTTTAATTTACAAATGGAGTTGAAATTCTAGAAATGGCTTTCACATTATCTCTTAAAATCATATTTTTCTATCTAAATGAATTTTTAAAGAATTTTTAGAATTTATCAAAAATCCGGCCTACCCGGTGTAGACACCGTCCATAGTAGATTCCAGGATTTTTATTTTGAAAACGGAATTTAATTTCTAAAAACCGATTTCACTAAAAATCTTAAAATAATACTTATTATTTTTGAGAATTTTTGGAAAACTTTTCAAGATACTTCATTTTTCAGGCTTTTCCTGAGTTTCTGGAGTTTTCCCAGATACCGGAATTCTATCCAGATATTTTACCTTTTCTCTCTCCTTACCTGTAATGAGACCCACTAACTCTGGGTTCAACATTTAATGTAGAGACTCTTTTCATCCCGCATTTAATGTTATGTCCCTCAAGGAAATCAACTCAGATCAAGACACCCATGCTTTTTGTCCTTTTTATCAACGCAACACTCGCGTTTTTCTCCTGGACGTGAATCCCATCTCCGCGTCTGGCTCTCTTTTGCCAGACACAGATTTCATGAATGAGACGCAACCCTTTTTATGAATGAGACGCAGCTCTTCTTTAAATGGAATGACAATGTTGTAATAATCAACTCCCTTATATATATATACCTCCCTATCTTCTCTCTCTTTCATTTCTCTTCTTCTCCTTCATTTTACAGCCAACGAAAACAGCAGTCCTTGCCTTTCCTTTGGCCGGCCACCCCCCCATTCGCCATCTCCTCCACCACCAACTTCTTCCACCAGTTCCTCTACCATTCTCCCCTCCATCTACTCCTCCATTCCAACAACAACAACCACAACACCATCTTCATCACCATCTTCTTCCTCCATTTCCAATCAAAACAACCCATTAGCTCCAAAACTTCACCACCATCTCCACCACCACTTACACCATCTTGGCCGCCACCAACCACGCCATCTTCCTCTCCTCGGAATACTCTTTCCAACGAGCTATAGGCTCGTCCTCCGAAACACCATTTACAAAACTCCAAAAAATCTTTTTGTACTAGACTTGCACCCCCTCTTCTAGCCTTGGGCTTGGGTGCTTTGGCCGCCCAACTCCAGCATCCGGCCACCTCCGGCCGCCGCCGGCGAGGTCCAGCCGACCAGCCTCCCCTTTTCCTTCTTTTCTTTTCTTCCATCTCTTTTCTTTCATTCCTTCTTTCTTTTCTTTCTTTCCTTCCTTCTTTCCTTTCCTTCCTTTTTCTTTTCTTTTCTGATTTTTCCCAAAACCTGCGTCTCTCCCTCTCTCATCACTGCGTCTCTATTCCCCCCTTTTTCTGCGTCTCTCTCATCTCCCTGTCTCTCTCTTTCTCTCAGGTTTTTATTACTAGACGCGGAGCTCACCCCCGTGTCCAAACACCTCTTTAACGCGATCTTCGCGTTCATGTATTAACGCGACGCGGAGCACGTGCTCGCGTCTGCGTTCGTCCTGTGTCATAAAACGCGAGTCTCAGACCCCGCGTTTGTGACATCAACGTGGCGCAACCCCGCGTCTGCGACTCCTGCGTCTTCATTCTCCCTTTTTTGATTCATCCTTCTCCTCCTTTTTTTTATATATAATATTGGTTATTGAACGCGTTGGTTACTTAGATTCCAGAACTTGAGATTTCCCCGGTGTTTCTTGAAGTTTTAGGCGAGTATCCTCGCTTTCCTTCGGATTTTCCTGCTTCGTCATGTTGACTAATATTATATTATTTTCCTGACAAACTTGCATGTATCAGGCTATCACTTGTCGCCTGCCTAATATCACCCCTCAGGCATATGTCTCATGGCACCTGCTATGCTACTACTTGATACTCGTCTCGTTATGGCATATTGATACTTGGCTTACGATTATCATATTTACGGGAATCCTGTGACTTGAAATTATAATACTCATGTACTCTTGAACTCCTGATCTTGTCATGCACTTGTTTTCCGTGAATTGATAATTACATAATAAATCATAAAAAGGAACCACTTGAATCGGGTCGGGGGAAATTTGCGGCTATCAATATATGTTCGTGTTTACAGTGGTGCTAGGTATGTTGTGCAACTAAAACTTCCGGTCTGACCTGTGGGCCTCCAGGCGACCGAGGGGAGTGCTGGCTCCCTCCTTCTTGGTACCATCTTGATAAGGGCATTCTATAAGACCCTCCTGTAGGCCTTGCGGCCGGTTTCATACACCAGCAATGGAACGTCCTGGACCGTGGTCCCGGGCATGCACGGGACCCACTGTAAACATTGTTCGTTGATACCCCCGTTGGTTTTCAATAACAGCCTCGATTTACTCATATATGGATGTATGTGCACTGGGACGCTATTACACATACCTAGACATATGGGTAGAACGAGTAATAAGTATAAATATTGAAAATGGCAGCAATAGATTTATTCAAGCCTTATCACTTTCATTTTATGCCTCCATTTCATACTTACTGTACATGTACACTCGACACAGTTCTTGATACTTAATACTGTTTTGATCATATCAACACACACATACCTATCTCTACACGACACTTGGTATTCACCTGTCTATTTGTTAGGGAGTTTCTGACTCCCCTGGACTTGCATGTTCAGGTTCTGAAGCTTGGATTGAAGCAGAGCCCTCCACCGAAGATCAAGCTTATCTCTCGGAGCAGGCTGACTTGTCCTAGCTATTTCTGTTCCTGAATTTTCCTGCAAGCTCGGGGATCTTCTTCTCAGTCCGTGAGCACCTTTTGCTGTACAAATTGTAAATTTCACTTTTGTACCTGGCTGTGATATAATGTACACGTACCAGTATATCACGCTCTGTGATAACCTTGTATTCCTTATGTTGGAATGTATATATATAGACATATGCCACGCACTTTCGTACTCTGATTCTTGTTTGTACTGATGCTTAGCGTATATACGTGAGGGTATTTCTAACCTGCGTATATACATCGCAGTAGCGTCTCCGTACCCGCCGGATCGGGGCGTTACAGGTTGGTATCAGAGCCCAGGTCTCACACCTACAGTACAACCAAACCGCAAATTAATGGGATCTTAATTTGCAATAGGAATACATGAGTTTCAGTTATACATTCCAACTACAATATACAAAGTTATCCATTCCTTCTTGATATTCCATCCCTTGATTCCTAAAGTCCATCTAATTTTTGCTTTCACTCCTCTTTCCAGACATCTTTTACCACATAGATATGGATAGAAGGGCAGGATGTAACAACTCCGGGCAGCCACAGGACGGACCCGCAGGGAAAAAATGCAGATATTCTTAGGGTTATCCAAAATATGGTGGAGAATCATCAAGGCAGACAGAACTCCTTCGGCAAGGCTTGATAACAGCTCCTCAAGAACGGAGGCCGGGCAACGTGTCAGACTTTAGGCGGTTGCAGCCGGCAATATTTACAGGGGGGAGAGACCGCTAGATGCCGAGCAATGGCTAATCGACACCACGGACCTCTTGAAGGCAGCACGAGTTCCAGAGGAAGATCAGGTGGAGGTCGCCAAGATCCAACTAAAGGATGTGGCTAGAAACTGGTGGCTAGCTGAAGAAGCGAGACTGGATAAACCCATCACTTGGGACCAGTTTTCTAAAAGCTTTTATGATAGATTCTTCCCTACCACAGCTCAGAAGGAGATGGAAGAGCAATTCATCCGACTTCAACAATGGAATCGATCTGTTGATGAATATGCTGCTGAGTTCTCAAGGCTGAGTCGTTTTGCTCCATATATGATAACCGACGAAGAGAAGCGGGCAAGCAGATTTCAGCAGGGCTTACAAATGGATATTCAAGTCCTTTTGATTCCCCAACAGCTGAAAAACATATTCCCAGGTCCTCACTGTAGCTCGAGAGGTGGAGCGAGGACTTGAGAAAAAGAATCTTGATCAGATAAGGAAACAGGCCATGAAGAGGCCATTTCAGCAATTAGGCAGAGGAGGTCTAGTCAGAGCTGCAAAAGCCCCAATGGTTAGAAGACCATTTCGATCAGCCCCTCTTCAGATAACTCAATCACTTCCTATATGTGCTTATTGCCAGAGGATAGGCCACACGCAGCAGGAGTGCCGTAGGGCAAATGGTTTATGCCTCGCATGTGGATCTGGTGATCACACAATAGAAGGCTGTCCCTATAAGAGAACTCGGATGATGAACCGAACCCTACCGGCACCTCCAGTAGCCATTGGACAGAGGAACCCAGGACCAGTGGTTAAGAGAACCCCTCTCCCTCCACCGCAACGAGTTTTTCACCCAGCTTCAAGGGGAGGCAGAATAACAACAGGTCGTGGAAGAGGACGGGCCTACAACTTGACAGCGGAAGAGGCCCAAACTTCTGGAGAGGTGGTAACAGGTAAGATTATGGTGCACTCTAAACCTGTCTTAGCCCTCTTTGATTCTAGCGCTTCTCATTGTTACATATCAGATAGTTTCACTGCTTTGCACTCTATACCTGTTGAATATTTAGACCACCAGTGGGAGATTAGTACCGGTAATGGGGTGGTCATCTCTAATAGAATTTGTGTAGATTGTCCGGTGGAATTGTGTAACAGGACATTAGCTGTGGATATGCTTGTGCTGGATACTAAAGGGTACGATGTAATCTTAGGCATGACTTGGCTCAGCAAATACCATGCGGTTATTGATTGTCGAAACAAGAAAGTTATTTTCAGAATACCACTTCAGCCTGAGTTCCAATTTGGAGAACATAAACCTGCTAAGGGTAAAACACAGATGACTGCTGTTGAAATCCAGAAAAGGGAGTACCAGTTTGGAATGAGTTTCCAGAAGTATTTAAAGAGATCTCAGGACTTCCACCTGACAGAGTAATTGAGTTCTCCATTGATATCATTCCGGGCACAGTCCCAATATCTAAAGCCCCATACAGAATGGCACCCACTGAGTTAGAAGTTCTAAAGAGGCAGTTACAGGAATATTCTGACAAGGGATTGATTAGACCGAGTACTTCACCATGGGGAGCTCTGGTACTATTGGCCAACAAGAAAGATGGTGGTAAGCGGTTGTGTATAGACTACAGAGAATTAAACAAAGTTACCATCAAGAATAAATATCTCTTACCAAGAATTGATGACCTTTTTGATCAACTTCATGGAGCCCGAGTGTTTTCGAAATTGGATTTACAATCAGATTATCACCAACTGAAAGTAAAGAAAGAAGATATTCCGAAGATAGCATTCTGAACTCGCTATGGTCATTACGAATTTCTAGTCATGCCCTTCGGAGTGACCAATGCCCCAGCTGTCTTATGGATTTGATGAATCAAGTTTCGCCATATTTAGACCAGTTTGTCATGGTGTTCATCGATGATATCTTGATATATTCAAAAAATGACAGAGAGCATGCAGAACACTTGAGAATAGTGCTACAGACTCTCCGGCAGGAACAACTTTATGCTAAGCAAAGCAAGTGTGAATTCTGGTTAGACCATATAGCTTTCTTGGGTCATATAGTTTCAAAAGAAGGAATTTCAGTTGACCTTAGTAAGATCCAGGCAGTAAGAGATTGGCCAATCCAAGGACAGTAACAGAAATTAAAAGCTTTATTGGATTAGCCGGATATTATAGGAGATTTGTACAAGACTTTTTCAAAATCGCAGCCCCATTAACAAAGCTCACCAAAAAGGGAAAAGGTATCAATGGTCAGAGGAATGTACTGCAGCATTTGAACAATTAAAAGAAAGACTAATTTTAGCTCCGATCTTGAAGACTCCCTCAGGAACAGGAGGATGGTTATATATAGTGATGCATCCGGAAAAGGCCTAGGATGTGTATTAATGCAGTCATAACTTATGCATCTAGGCAATTGAAACCACATGAGAGAAATTACCCAACCCATGACTTAGAACTGGCGATGATAATATTTGCGTTGAAGATCTGGAGACACTACCTTCTGGGGGACAAAGTATTGATCTATACTGATCATAAGAGTCTTAAGTATATCTTTACACAGAAAGAATTAAACATGAGGCAAAGGCGGTGGCTTGAATTGATGGCCGACTATGACATAGACTTACGGTACCATCCTGGTAAGGACAATACAGTCCCAGATGCATTAAGCAGGAGACCAGAGAATAAAGTATTATTACAACTTACTCAACAGAAGGAATTGCTTCAGGAAATCATAAAGTTGGACTTGATGCTAATACGAGGAGCTGATGAGTTAGGTCAACTAATGACCTTCCAGATTCAACCAAACTTGATAAGTGAAATTAAGGAAGCTCAAAAGGGAGACCCCAGATTACAGAAATTCAGGGCTCAAGTAGAAGCTGGATTAAGGACAGATATCTGTATTTATTCGGATGGTGCACTTTATTTTGGTAACAGAATCTGTGTACCACAAGGGGAAGTCCGGCAGAAAGTTTTTGCAGAATCACACAGTTCGGCTTATTCCATACACCCAGGAGGAAATAAAATGTATCAAGACTTGAAGTAGAAGTTTTGGTAGAATGCCATGAAGAGGGAGATAGCCCAGTATGCAGAAAAATGCTTGGTTTGTCAGCAAATAAAGGTAGAACATCAGAGAACAGCTGGACTTCTACAACCATTACCGATACCCGAATGGAAGTGGGAACATATCATCATGGATTTTGTTACAGCTCTACCCCGCAGTCCTAAGGGTAACAATGCAGTATGGGTAATCATTGATTGCCTTACAAAAGTAGCTCACTTTCTACCTTTCAGAGTAGGTCAATCGACAGAAGTTCTTGCAGATAAATATATGAAGGAAATTGTTCGTCTACATGGAGTTCCAGTTAGCATCGTGTCAGATAGAGACACGAGATTCCGATCGCATTTCTGGGAAAGTCTCCAAGAAAATTAAGGAACTCGTCTGAAATTCAGTACCTCATATCATCCCCAGACGGATGGACAATCTGAACGAACTATCCAAATCCTTGAAGACATGTTACGAGCCTGCATGATAGAATTTAAAGGGTCATGGGAAGACTATATTCATCTGGTAGAATTCTCTTATAATAACAGCTATCAGGCCAGTATCAAGATGGCTCCATTTGAAGCATTATATGGCAGAAAATGCAGGTCGCCAATATGTTGGGATGAAGTCGGCGAAAGAAGACTTATGGGACCAGATATTCTAGTTCAGACAACAGATAAAGTCAGAATTATCAGAGATCATCTCCGGGCAGTACAGAGCCGACAGAAGAGTTGGGCAGACACTAATAGAAGACCGTTGGAATTCAGAACAGGTGATCATGTATTTTTAAGGATATCACCAATCAAAGGGGTAATCCGATTCGGTACTCGTGGAAAACTTAGTCCGAGATACATCGGCCCATTTGAAATTTTGGATCGTGTGGGAGATGTGGCTTACCGATTAGCATTGCCACCATCTTTAGAAGGAGTACATAATATATTCCATATATCACAGTTGAGGAAGTATGTCAAGGATGAGAGTCACATTCTAGATCACTCAGAATTAGAACTACAACCAGATTTATCCTACAAGGAGCAGCCGATGAGCATTCTGGACAAAAGTGTCAAAATATTGAAAAATCGGGCAATACCATTGGTACTGATTTCTTGGAATAGGCATGCCCCAGGAGAAGCTACGAGGGAACGAGAGGATATTATTCGTGAACGTTACCCCCAACTCTTTACATCTTAGTTGGTAAAATTCCTTACCCCTATTCTTTTCTACCTTCACATCCCCATTATCGAAATTTTGAGGACAAAATTTTTGATAAGGTGGATGGATTATAACACCCCATCCTCAGAATACGTACACAGCTATGTGTCCTGATTTTTTTGAGCGTATTTTCTTATTTTCTGTTATTTAAATTCTTACCCATATAGCAGTACGGTAAGATTTTACCTTTTAGGTATTCAGATTTGATTGATTTTAGTTTCAAATATTAATTTTTAATATTTAAGATTTTTCATAATTTTCTGAAATTTTTCAGAATTAAATTGTAAATCTTCAAAACCGGTGTCGACTAGTGTCGCTGACCGACTTTCAGATTTTTAATTTACAAACGGAGTTAAAATTCTAGAAATAGCTTTCACATTATCTCTTAAAATCATATTTTCTATCTAAATGAATTTTGGAGAATTTTAAGAATTTATCAAAAATTCGGCCTACCCGGTGTAGACACCATCCACAGTAGATTCCAGGATTTTTATTTTGAAAACGAAATTGAATTTCTAAAAACCAATTTTACCAAAAATCTTAAAATAATATTTATTATTTTTGAGAATTTTTAAAAAACTTTTCAAGATACTTCATTTTTCGGGCTTTCCCTGAGTTTCCGGTATTTTCCCAGATACCGGAATTCTATTCAGATATTTTACCTTTTCTCTCTCCTTACCTGTCATGAGACCCACTAACTCTGGGTTCAACATTTAATGCGGAGACTCTTTCCATCCCGCATTTAATGTTATGTCCCTCAAGGAAATCAACTCAGATCAAGACACCCATGCTTTTTGTCCTTTTTATCAACGCAACACTCATGTTTTTCTCCTGGACGCGAATCCCATCTCCGCGTCTGGCTCTCTTTTGCCAGACGCGGATTTCATGAATGAGACGCAGCCCTTTTTATGAAGGAGACGCAGCTCTCCTTTAATGGAATGACAATGTTGTAATAATCAACTCCCTTATATATATACACCTCCCCATCTTCTCTCTCTTTCATTTCTCTTCTTCTCCTTCATTTTACAGCCAACGAAAACAGCAGCCCTTGCCTTTCCTTTGGCCGGCCACCCCCCCATTCTCCATCTCCTCCACGACCAACTTCTTCCACCATTTCCTCCACCATTCTCCCCTCCATCTACTCCTCCATTCCAACAACAACAACAACCACAACACCATCTTCATCACCATCTTCTTCCTCCATTTCCAATCAAAACAACCCATTACCTCCAAAACTTCACCACCATCTCCACCACCACCTACACCATCTTGGCCGCCACCAACCACGCCATCTTCCTCTCCTCGGATACTCTTTCCAACGAGCTATAGGCTCGTCCTCCGAAACACCATTTACAAAACTCCAAAAAATCTTTTTGTACTAGACTTGCACCCCCTCTTCTAGCCTTGGGCTTGGGGGCTTTGGCCGCCCACCTCCAGTATCCGGCCACCTCCGGCCGCCGCCGGCGAGGTCCAGCCGACCAACCTTCCCTTTTCCTTCTTTTCTTTTCTTCCATCTCTTTTCTTTCATTCCTTCTTTCTTTTCTTTCTTTCCTTCCTTCTTTCCTTTCCTTCCTTTTTCTTTTCTTTTCTTTTCTGATTTTACCCTAAACCTGCGTCTCTCCCTCTCCCATCACTGCGTCTCTATTCCCCCTTTTCCTGCATCTCTCTCATCTCCCTGTCTCTCTCTCTTTCTCTCAGGTTTTTATTACTAGACGCGGAGCTCACCCCCGCATCCAAACACCTCTTTAACGCGATCTTCGCGTTCATGTATTAACGCGACGCGGAGCACGTGCTCGCGTCTGCGTTCGTCCTGTGTCATAAAACGTAAGTCTCAGACCCCGCGTTTGTGACATCAACGCGGCGCAACCCCCGCGTCTGCGACTCCTGCGTCTTCATTCTCCCTTTTTTCTGATTCATCCTTCTCCTCCTTTTTTTATATATAATATTGGTTATTGAACGCGTTGGTTACTTAGATTCTAGAACTTGGATTTCCCCGGTGTTTCTTGAAGTTTTAGGCGAGTATCCTCGCTTTCCTTCAGATTTTCCTGCTTCGTCATGTTGACTAATATTATATTATTTTCCTGGCACACTTGCATGTATCAGGCTATCACTTGTCGCCTGCCTAATATCACCCCTCAGGCATATGTCTCATGGCACCTGTTATGCTACTACTTGATACTCGCCTCGTTATGGCATATTGATACTTGGCGTACGATTATCATATTTACGGGAATCCTGTGACTTGAAATTATAATACTCATGTACTCTTGAACTCCTGATCTTGTCATGCACTTATTTTCCGTGAATTAATAATTACATAATAAATCATAAAAAGGAACCACTTGAATCGGGTCGGGGAAAACTTGCGGCTATCAATATATGTTCGTGTTTACAGTGGTGCTAGGTATGTTGTGCAACTAAAACTTCCGATCTGACCTGTGGGCCTCCAGGCGACCGAGGGGAGTGCTGGCTCCCTCCTTCTTGGTACCATCTTGATAAGGGCATTCTATAAGACCCTCCTGTAGGCCTTGCGGCCAGTTTCATACACCAGCAATGGAACGTCCTGGACCGTGGTCCCGGGCATGTACGGGACCCACTGTAAACATTGTTCGTTGACACCCCCGTTGGTTTCCAATAACAGCCTCGATTTACTCATATGTGAATGTATGTGTGCTGGGACGCTATTACACATACCTAGACATATGGGTAGAACGAGCAATAAGTATAAATATTGAAAATGGCAGCAATAGATTTATTCAAGCCTTATCACTTACATTTTATGTCTCCATTTCATACTTACTGTACATGTACACTCGACACAGTTTTTGATGCTTAATACTGTTTTGATCATATCAACACACACATACCTATCTCTACACAACACTTGGCATTCACCTGTCTATTTATTAGGAGTTTCTGACTCCCCTGGACTTGCATGTTCAGGTTCTGAAGCTTGGATTGAAGCAGAGCCCTCCACCAAAGATCAAGCATATCTCTCGGAGCAGGCTGACTTGTCCTAGCTACTTCTGTTCCTGAATTTTCCTGCAAGCTCGAGGATCTTCTTCTTAGCCCGTGAGCACCTTTTGCTGTGTAAATTATAAATTTCACTTTTGTACCTGACTGTGATATAATGTACATGTACCAGTATATCACGCTCTGTGATAACCTTCTAATCCTTATGTTGGAATGTATATATATAGACATATGCCACGCACTTCCGTACTCTGATTCTTGTTTGTACTGATGCTTAGCGTATATACGTGAGGGTATTTCTGACCTGCGTATATACGTCGCAGTAGCGTCTCCGTACCCGCTGGATCAGGGCGTTACATGATCACAAAGACCACAAACCAATTTTTCTTACAAAACAAGATCCTAATAGATAGGATAATAGATAGCTCAAGTGTGAGAAAATAAAGAGTTTGAAAATCAATATCACAAGGAAAACTCTTGGGAAAACTTCTAGATAGGTATAGAAATGAAGATCAAAAATCAATTCCCAAAGACTCTATTTTTCTTTGATTTTTCCAACCCTTTAAAAAAAACAAATAAAGATAAAATCTTTAAGCTCAAAACTCTTTTAAAAACTTGTTGTTAAACACTTAGAAAGATAGGAAATTTTTACTCTCTAAAACCATGAAGAAACCAGCTCAAGAGATGGGTATTTATACCCTCTCAAAAATCTGCCTGTTGGTAGTCTGGAAAGGAAAGAATTGCCCTTTTGATCGAATGGCCAACGGTCATTTTTATGACCGTTGTGCCTCCGGTTGACCGCTCGGTCGACCGGCCCCCACTCGAGAGTGGGGTGCTTACAGTCGGTCGACCGGCCCCCACTCGAGAGTGGGGTGCTTACAGTCGGTCGACCGGCCGAAGTGGCTGGCCATGTGCACGTCCTCGTGCACATCGGTTGATCGTGACAGTTGACCGACTCCTGGTCCAGTCAACCGTCCGGTCGACCACCAGCAGAGT
This sequence comes from Agave tequilana, assembly GCA_038442645.1. NCBI lineage: Eukaryota > Viridiplantae > Streptophyta > Magnoliopsida > Asparagales > Asparagaceae > Agave > Agave tequilana. The sequence continues at coordinate 12,089 of JAVJIF010010594.1, forward strand.
CTGGCTGGGCTTTAAGGGATTAAAAACTTGTCATTTTTATCTTCGATTAAATCCCATAAAATCACATAAATTCCACAAAAATAAGTTCTTATTAGATCTTTGAAATACAAATATGTGTGACTGAAATTCAACATATATTACAAACTATTTGAACCATTTCTGTGATATTGAAAATAGGCTTTAAACCAAATTCGGTATTTTCTAAAAACTTGAATTTTTGAAGTGGAAAACTGTTTCCTTCAAACTCATATGGATACAAAAACATGATATTGAAACAACTTTGAAACATATTGTATATGGATAGAATCTAATATACATAAAAGATATTATATCTATGTTTTTGACATGAAATCTAAAATCCGGTTAAACTGAAAATCAAAACTAATAACCTTTAAACTTGTGTGTGTATGTGAACTTGAGCATATCAACACCGTCTAATCTTTACACAGGATCTAAACAATCTAAACTAAACAAACTGAGGTCTTTTTATAGAACTCCTTCTCCAAGTTGACTCGATCCAAATGCGATCCACCGAGCTTTACTCCAACCGAGTACTAGATGCGATCTTGATGCTCGAGCTCTTGAATCAATACGTGAAAGCTCCAAAATTCCTTTGTTGAAGCTAATCACCTACTAATATCTTGATCAAATATCTGAAACTAAATATTACAAGATTATTAGTAAACTATAACTACATGAGTTATTCATCATCAAAACTAGAGTGATGGGCCTCTAGGCCAACACTATCATGGGGTCTAGGGACAAGATGCCAAACTTGGTTGCGCTCAAATTGATTGAGCCCCTCTTGCATGGCAAGCAACCAATATGAGTCGCCCTCGGATTCGAGGATGTTCTTTGGTTCAAAATAAGAAATAAAAGCATAATGGCCACAAAGAACATGGAGTTTAGAACGAGTAGTTACCCCTTTTTATGCATCATCTATAATTAGATCCTTGGGATGATGTGGAGTGAATTTCTAATCCTTAGGAAGTGGTTATGGTTGCTCTACTTCAACTTCTTGAACTTCACGTTGCACATCAATTTTTGGCTCGTCTTCTTTTACAGATGAGTCCTTCAAGGTTATCCTCTCCATGTCTTCACCTAAGGAATCTATTTTTACAACATTCTCAACAAAAATATTAGATTCCTCAAACTTTATATATATAGATTCTTCAATAGTCATTGTAGATTTATTGAAGACTTTATAGGCTTTACTAGTGTTAGAGTAACCAACAAAAATAGCTTTATAAGATTTTGCATCAAACTTACCTAAATTATCTTTAGTATTTAAAATGAAACATTTACAACCAAAAATTTTAAAATAAGAAACATTTGGTTTTCTTGAATAGTAAATTTTGAAAGAAGTTTTAGAAGTGTTTTTGCAAAAGAAAACCCTATTTGATATGTAACAAGATGTGTTTACGGCCTCGACCCATAGGTATTGAGGGAGACCGTATTCATTTATCATAGTCCAAGCCATTTCTTGAAGTGTTCGATTTTTCCTCTCAACTACTCCATTTTGTTGTGGATTTATAGGACAAGATAATTCATGTTTAATTCCATTGTCACCACATAAGTGATAAAGGATTGGCTATTAAATTCACCACCTCTATCACTCCTTATTCATAAAATAGAAGAATATTTTTCCTTTTTAACACTTTTCCTAATTGTTTGAAAATCTAAAAAGGCTTAATTTTTGTGTTCTAAAAAGAAAACCTAAGTAAAAGGAGAAAAATCATCAACCAATACAAAGGCAAAACGATTCCCACTTAGACTTTTGGTTTTAGTAGGACCAAACAAATTCATATGAATTAACTCCAAGGGTCGTGATGTTATGATATCCTTGATGGATTTGAAAGAGGACTTGGTTTGTTTTTCAAGTTGGCACGCATCACAAATGCGGTCCTTTTCAAATTTCAAGTAAGGAATACCTTTTATCATTTTCTCGTTGTTTATTCTAGATAGATGGTCAAAAGAAATATGGCCTAGTCTCCTATGCCACAACCAAGAGTAATCATTGAAGGAATTCAAACAAGTGGTATTACATTGCATATTAGACATATCAATCATGTATACATTATTTTCACAAAATCTGAAAAGTATACATGCATTAGTTTATCTATCAAAAACATTACAAGCCAAGTCATCAAAAATCACATTAAAACCTTTATCACAAAGTTGACTAACACTCAAGAGATTATGCTTGAGGCCATCAACTAAAGCAACATTTTCAATCATAGGAGATGAATCAAGTTTAATGTTACCTATACCAACAATCTTTCCTTTGGAGTCATCTCCGAAGGTGACGGTGCCACCTTCACGGTATCTTGATAGGTTTGTAAAGTTATTGATATCCCAAGTTATGTGCCTTAAGCAACCACTATCAAGATATCACCACTCCCTACGTCTTTGAGTTTTGGAGTGTACCTACATCATGTAACATAATTATTGACTTTGGTACCCAAATTTTCCTGGGTCCTTTAATGTTAGCATTACAAACCCAAACATGATTATTTGAGGCTATTATTCTATCAAAACAAAATTTAGCTAAGTGACCCTTTCGGCCACAATAAGTGCATGCATAAATTTTACCATACATGAATGAATGATGAGTGTGAGGAGTGTGATTGTTTGGTTTGTGCATATGTTTGGCATGATGAGAGTGCAAATATTGTGACTTGTGAGCATGGGTGTGTGTAGCATGAGTTTGTTTCTTTGGGATATGTTTCTTAGGAAACATAGCCTCCATTTAGATTTATCAAATTCACATTTCTTTAAAACTCTCCCAAAGAGTTAATTTTATTCTTTAGCATGGAAATCTCATCTTTATCTATCAAAGAAAATTTAGCTTTATAAGAAATCTTATAAGCATCAAAATCTTTTTTAGTGGAAGTGAGAGTTGAAAACAATTCATCCTTTTCTTTTGTGAGCATGAAAATTTTGTGGTTAAGAGTTTCATTTTCCTTTTTTATTTTTAAATATTCTTTTTAAGAGAACCATAATTATGAGATAACTCTTCAAAAGCTTCTCCTAATTCATCCATGGATAATTCACAATCTTCAATAGATAATTCGGGGATTACCTTATTTGTGTTTTCATTAGTCATGAAACACATGTGAGCCGTGTAAACTTCTTCTTCGGATTCACTCTCCGAATCCCAAGTAGCCTTTAAAGCCTTCTTCTTGTAAGGCTTCTTGGAGGTGGAGGGTTTGCTCTTATTTTCTGGACACTTCGCAACGATGTGGCCCGGCTTCCGATAATTGAAGCAAATGGTCTTTTTTTCTTCCTTTCCTTGCCATCTTCTTCTATTTTGAAATTTTGCTTTGTTGTACATTCTCCGAACATTCTTCACAAGAAGAGAGAGATCTTCATTATCCTTTTCTTCATCATCTTCGTCGAAGTAGGTGGAAAAGCTATTGAAAGCGATTGCTTTCTTCTTTGGGGGAGCCATTTCTTCTCTAGTTTTCTCTCCATCTCATGGGTCTTGAGGTTCCCAATGAGACCAATAAGCTCCATTTTCTCCTTATCGTTGAGCTCCTTCAAGGTTGTAGCTTTGACTTCCCAAGATGGAGGGAGTGCACGAATGATCTTCCTCACCTTTTAATCGTTGTCATGCTGTCACCTAAAGAAGCAAGCCCGTTAGTTTTTTTTGTAAATTTAGTAACCATATCATCAATAGATTCATTTTATTGCATGGTAAAGTTTTCATATTGGGAATGTAAGAGGTCAACTTTGAAGGAGCTCAACGACAAAGAGGAAATTGAGCTCATTGGTCTCATTAGGAACCTCAAGACCCATGAGATGGATAGAAAAGCTAGAGAAGAAATGACTTTATTTATAGAAGAAAGCTTGTGGCCAACAAAGAGAACTTGCCTCTTTAGTCGATTGTCTAACCCTAGATCGTTGGTGATGATATACCTTGAGTTGGAGGTGATTAAAGCATAGCCCATAATATTGAAGTCGGTTCCATCAACATTAGATCATCAAAACTCAAACGGCAAGCATGAAATAAGAAGACTATAGAAGCAATTCTATTGTTATGAACTATCAATGAACACTCACAAAGGCAAAGTAATTCCGAGCTATTAGATTCAGTTGAATTGAAACATCGAGAGAGAAGAAAGTGTTGTAGAAGAATTAAACACGAAGAATATATCACAAGAAATAAAATAAAAGTAACCTTCAATTAAATAAAAAACAATAAGAAAAAGGAGGAACTTACATCAATTGTCACTCTTGACTCCATTCTCTCTCTTAGACATATGAATCTCTTCTCCAATCTTGGTTACAGAAAATAAAACATAAAAGAAAACTAAAACTAAATTAATCTAAACCCTAATTTTGATCTCTAGAAGTAATTTTGAGATCTCTCTGCTCCTGCCTCTGCTGGGGTATTTATAGGAGAACTCCTGGGGCTCTGATGAGTCAAAGTGAATTAGCGAAACACATCATCAGATGACTCGTCCTTGCTGCCTCATCAAAAAGTATATTTTCAGAATTTGTACTGCAGCTAGCTGGAATTTTTATTGCTAAAGATGACTTAACAAATGAGTAAATTGGAAATAGTTGTCAACATAATAATTGTAGCCCTTTAAGTTTTCTTTGTGGAGCATCTTGAATCATCAGATTTAAGTTTCTGTAACAAAAATTATAATCAAAATACTAAAAGATATTCAGTCTGAATCCGAATTTGAATTGATTTGGAAACCCGAATTTAATTAGGATTGCTTTAAAATCTGAATTTAATTGGGAATTTTTGGGCTTTTTGAGCCTTTTGTTCTCCTTTACCACTTAAATAGATATATGCACACTAATAAACAAATAAGAGGTCAAATAATAGAGTCTTATTAAAAATAATGAAAATGTGATAGTAAATATGCAATATTAGTGAACAATTACCTTGCGCGAGCGCGCGAATAATTTGTCGATGACGATCAATAGAAAAGAATTTTAGAAAGTAGGCTCTGATACCATGTTACAATAATTGAGGAAGGGAAAACTGAATTGCATATCATTGATGAGGGCAATGCCTAAATATATATGTGTGAGTGTGTGTGTGTGTGTGTGTATGTATGTGTGTGTATATATATGTATGTATGTATGTATGTATGTATGTATATATATATATGTATATATATATGTATATATGTATATATAGCGATATAATTGATAAGGATAAATCCTAATACAATTCTAATATAGGACTAATAAGAAAACTCTATTCTTAATATTGTTCTAATGCAATATGGATTCTAATTTTAATACTACTCTTAACAAACTTTAAAGTGGATAGCTTGATTTCAGTTAATTTAGAGACTAATACAATAATGTATGGATAATATTAGTTGGTGTCGCAATCAGTTTTAAACTTCTTTTATGTAAGGGTATTATATGTTGGTCTATTACATGTTGTCATTGTGTTTTCACAACTAGTACCTTCCAATAATGATGCATGTTATGTTCTAATTTGCGTTAAATATAAAGTGTAAATACCTTATTTTACTTACATGAAAGAATTTTATATTCTATATGTTTTCTTTGTTTAGATTGTTAAAATCTTTTAAGATATGTGAACTATGCGTGAAAAAGCATGAAGACAGAGAAGTTGTGTGGGGGGTTAAATGGTGCCCATGTTTATGTATGATACAGTCTGAGGCTTGGGATTGATGTGTGGGGGTGTAATGGTGCCCATATTTTATGTGACATGTTGTATGACGTGAAGCTGAGAGTTGGTGTGTGGAGGTGAGAAGGTGCTCGATACCATTTAAGGAAGAAATTTGTGCATTATGATAGGACCAATCTACAGAAGGTGCCTGATGAACTAGAGATGTATGTGTTGATATCTATGATGGTGTTGTGTTGTGAAAGAAATTGCGTAGTCGTGATGAAAATTCGGTATATGTCTTTTCTGTAGTTATATATATATATATATATATATATATATATATATATATATATATATATATATATATATATATATATATATATATATATATTTTGAATGATATGACTTTCTTATTATAGTATCATATATTATCATGTAATTATGGGCATACTATACAGGAAATCTTACCTTGAACACCAAAAATAATTGAAATGGTTGACTATTGTTTTAACCCTAACTTAAAACAAAATAAGTAATACATGATATGAAGTTAATGAGTAGTAATTATTCTCGAGCTGACAACTCACCAAATGCTACGTATGTTATCGCTGAACTTTGTGGTATTGTTGGGATGCCGAGGGCACATCCATTCTCTCCTTGATCGAATACATTCCAGGTCAAGGTCATCATGCCATATCTATATCAGTAATCTCTTTTGGTTTTGGTCTAGTATGCCCCATCGTGTCTTTTGTGTTAAATGTCAGTCATGTATTGGAGGTATTTTGATATTGTAAGTATACACTCAAGATGGGCCATGTATAGTGCCTGTGTAATCACGTATATATTGTGGGCTTAACCTTATAAAGACTTGTTTGTGATAAGGGTGAATGCCCTGTAAGGACTCGTTTTGTGACAAGGGTGAATGTTCTTAATACTTGGGAGTTGAGTAGTAAAAATCTTCGAGCTTGTTCATGTTACTCATGTGTAATTATATTACTTTTATGCTAAGTCTAGTTGTTGAAACTCGAATAGAGTAGATACTTATGGATTTTGTTGTTCTTTATAATAATATTAGATGTAATATTTGTTCATCTATTAGACTTACTAGGTACACACCTTAGTTCCGGTTATAACCCTAATTTGAGATGCGTCATTAACGTCATTAGAAATTTTATTATTAAAATATACAATCAACGGCAACTTGGACCGAAAATAGTTCCGGATAGTAATTTTAAACCATCCCCAATAATTGAGAGTATTTTGGTGCATTTTTCCCGTTCTAAAAGACTCGGGATCTCTAATAAGTGATCACCACAGAAAAAAGAAAAAGAAGAACAAATAAAAGAAAAATCAAAGAAAGAAAAATCAACGCGCATCATCAAAGAAAGAGAGAGCGTGTTGTTGGCAGGTGGGCCTTGTCTGAGCCCAATGGAATCCAAGATCTCCAATTCAGCCCGTTTTTCTGGTAATAAGCGGGTCCACACTGGTGCTTTGGATATCAAAGCATTGCTCCATCGTCCATGTCGCCATCACTGTCGCCAACGGCGTGGCCTTCGCTGTAAATTTCAGGAAATGTCTCTCTCCCAAGGGCCAAGGTAAGAGTCCCTTCAACTTTTCTTTTCTTACTCGGTGCGGTCTCTTTCTTGTCGTTGGTTCGATTTGTCCTCTTGAAATTCTAATTCAAGGTTTAAAATTTTGGCATTACATAAAATAAGATCAGACAAAAGTTGATCGGATTGTAGAAGACTCTTTACTGGTTTGATTGTAATTTTAAGTATGAATTCTGTGCTCATTCAGTATTTCGGTGAGTTAGATCTGAAAAATTACCAATTTTGCTGAATTTGAGGCTCAGGCCAAAACCTCACAGTTCACTGTATATTTTGATAATTGTTCTGAAGTTTAAAAAATTTGTGATTAGAGAAAGGAAATTTTGAACGAATTCACAAGCATAACCTAAAAGGGAGAATAGAGAGAGATAAAAATTCAGTAAAGCTCTTGGAACATTTCCTCTAACTAATAAAAACAATTGTGACAGCTCTTATGAAAGATTAATTATCTAAGGTGGTGGTTTGCTAATTCGTGGCATTCGTGCAGAAAATAAAGGTTAGGGGTTGTCATCTTTACTTTGGCTAAAAGATGAAGCTAAATTTAAGTGGACAGACTTGCATCAAAATGCTTTTTTTTGAACTTAAAGGAAAGTCTGCCTAATCCTCTTGCATCAAGAGCTCTCACAACTGATTGACTATGGACTGTAGTTTTGGGCTTGACTCTATCAATAGTATTCTCAGGTTGGAAGTAATGTGTTAGTACAAGTAATAAAAGAGTTTTATACATTTATCTGATGCTTGCTCAACTAACATTGAACACTTGACATTTGATTTTCTTCCAAGGCCTTAGTTTTCTAAGGTTTGCTCAAGTGACAAATTGGATGTCTGCTCAACTTGGGAGCTTTGATTCTGTCGAGTTAGTTCTGAATTGTTAAACCTAGAGATGTAACCAGGGACATCCATGAAGATGCCAATGATTTTGTTCCAGGGAGAGTAGTGGCGGATTAATATGACCAAGATAAGCGTAGCCTTGATTAAGTCTGAAACACAGAACAATCCTTGCCCAAATTGCAAGAAGTTGACTATCCCCTTCCTTGTTACCCAAAAATTCTAATAAAATAGCACAGGAAAGCCATTAGATCAAGGTGCTTCATACTTAATTAGGTGTGCAAATCCCGTATAACTGGTCTTACTTCCTCTGGGAACTCCTTTTTCAACTTCTTATGCCCATGGTTTCAAATATCCGATTTCGATATATGCACAATATCGTATCGGGTTTTGAGGTACCCGACACATTATTAACCCTATAATATCGGCCAATATCAGAAATAATATCGCTGATATTGACAGCCGATATTGAAAATGTTCATATAAAGAACCATTAGCCGATGCCGATAACGGTATCAAGATTTTAAACCATGCTTATGCCACTATTTTCATCATTATAATTATACAGGGCATGCCCAACCACACTTCCCAGTCATGTATCCTTTAGGCATGGAATTCTTATTTCCTGTTTTTGCATCTCCTTCACATCGAATCTCTCTTTTGATTGACCTGCTTATGTGAGTTTTAAAACTCACACATACATTTGCCTGAGATATTCCCTTCTATTGCAGAAGGCTGAACACACTAGAGACAGACTCATGCTTACGCACATCCATCCTCTTACGTACATGAGTCATCAAGATATATCAAGCAGTCTTCACATCAAGCTTTTTAAACATCCAAATCAAAACAACCAGTCATGGTGAGTAGCACACGATACAGTTGAGCTTAACAACTAGTGAGAATACTTCATTGAAGTCCGCACCTTCTTTTTAACTATAGTTTTTAGCAACCAGCCATGCTTGTAGCTTGTTTCATTGACTCTCAAAGTTGTTAAAGTAAAAGTAATTAGTAACTTTTAGGAGCTTAGTATGAAAAATGTGAAGTAAGCATGTCAACAATGTGGGCTGCACCTACTAGGTTTGGTCGGTTGATTTCTCAGGAATGTGAAAAATGCTTAAGTAGACAAATTAAACTTGTATACTCTAACTTGTAGGAATGTCTATAAATAGGTGTGTAGTGGCAAGCAGAACAAGCAAGCAAAACTCATTCTACAAAGCTAAAGTAAACTATTGTAAAACCCCTTGTCCAACAAAAAGTCTCAATCATATCCAATCTTAATAAAATTTCTTTCATTTCCTTCTACATCTCTTAATTAACATTTCCGACTGCCTCAACAATTTTGGTATCAGATCTATCCATTTCCACCTTCAAATTATCCATAAAATTCTTGTCAATTCTATAGAAATCGACCAATAATTATTTTCTTAGACGAATTGATTAGAGGTGCAACTTGGTTAGGTATAGTATAATATACAACAAGGGATCCAGATTCGATTACCAAGAGCCACGATTTATATATGCTTTTATTTTTCACAATAGATGTACCTGTATCCAGATATTATCAATTCATGTTCATAATTTTTTTTTATCGAAAATCCAGCAATTTCTCTTCGAAAATTCAGCACATGTTACCTTTTTTTGCCAACTAATCATGCACCAGTTGGGATTTGATTAGGAAACTACAAGTCTCAAATCAATTCCAATTTTGGATTTAGTTGTTTACTTAATATTCACAATCAAATTCCAAAGTTTCATTATCCAATTAGGATTCTAACTTTATATCCTTTCATGACTCTTTATGTTTTGAGGGTGTGAGCCAACAGATTCCAAAACGAGATTAGGGTTTCATAATCACGAACGAAATAAAATTTAGAAGCCTTATCATTGCTCTTTCGTCACGGGTTTGGTGTGGCTAGACTTCGTCTTCCCGAGCACCACAATCGTCTCTTCTTTCTTGGTGACAACAATGATATTGAATCTTCAGCTACATATTTTGAACTTATGTCAGATTCTCTCTCTCTCTCTCTCTCTCTCTCTCTTGTTTTAGTAAAATTGATTTCTTCATCATGGTGCTCACACACACACGCGCGCGCATATACGTTCCTTTTGATCAGTGGTAGAATCAAAAATTAAGTTTGCCCCTGTATATTTATCAATGATAGCAAAAGATCTTTTGTCACTTCCTCTTCTTGCTCTTGATTCGTCTTCTCCTCCAGCCACTTCTTCATGCTCCTTCTCCTCTCTCTCTCTCACATCCTCTGCTGTCTTACTTGTTTCTTTTCTTCCAGCTTTTGTTGGGTGGTGCTTGTTTGTATTTTGGAACCTAGACATTGTTCTGATCTCCATCGTTCCCTTTTTTCTTATGCCCACCTCCCGTTTTCTTTTATGTCAACAAGGGACGAGTGGGAGAGTTCAGCATGTCACTTCTGCGGCCTTATCGGCCATTGGAAAAGCGCTGGCCGGTGGGTCTACTTTGCTTTCGCAGCCGGAAACAGGGTCATGGTGCTAGGAACTGCCCGAGTAGGGTAGAGGCGAGCAGGGCTCTGGTGGCTTCCAAGGGTGTATGGTCGGAAAATTTGAAAGCGTGTAAAATTTTTTGTTGATTGTAAAGAAAGTTACTACAGATTAAAATATCTAATTACAAAGAGAGGAGGGTTTGAGTGGATCTCCTTTTTATTTAATGCTGAGTTCTTGATGTAGCGATAGAAGGTGATTCTTGTCTTCCATTGATGAGCCGAGCTGGGAGCTTAATCTTCAGATATTCTTGCTCTCGTTGAAAGCACACTAGTCAGGTATGAAACCTTAATCAGTGGCTAAAATCTCAAAGAGATTAGAAACTCAACTTGAACTCAACAAGTTTGTAAAGTTTTCTTCTCCAACACAATGTGTGTTCAACAGCCTTGTGCTTAGCTTTCATCCTTTTGTGATTATCCATCGTCAAGCATCAAGCATCAAATGTGCCTTTTAGGGATTCTCCTCCTCTAGAGCTCGCCTCCTTTTCTTTAGCTTCTCACAACCATTTATAGGGGTTTTCAAGGGGATAACTACCCCCTTAATTCTCTCCATTAATAGAGATTAATTCCTAATTAAGTGGGAGAAAGTGGGGTGTAACTGACCCAAATAGTGGCTGTCAGTTACAACAAAAATGTAGGTCTCGCGTTGGACGCGGACCTCGCTCTGATGACAAAATGCGAAGCTTATAGGCTCGCGTCTGTGTTGGAACACAAAAATTCTCAGACTTCCGTTTGTGTTGAAATGCGAAGCTGCACATGCTCGCATTTTGATGTTGAAACACGACTCTAAGGTCTGCGTTTCGAAGAACAACACAACCATCGCGTTTGACAAAGGATGTGACCCTCGCGTTTGACATGTGGACGTGAGATCCGCGTTTGAGGTTGGAATGCGACCTCCATGTTTGACAAAGTACAGAGGTCCGCTTTTGAGTTGAAACACGACCCTCGCGTTGCGAACGAGGTACGCCTCTGAGTTTGGAACGCAACTTTCACGTTTGCGAGATTCGCGTCTGAGGCTTTGTCTTCAGTAATTTTTAGACAACCTACAAAACCCCCTCCAAAGTTTTGGAAACTCCACAGTTGACTGAGACAGATTTTAAAATATATTAAACTTCATGTGGACTTGGGCTTTTGTGATTGGACTGACAATCTTTTGAACTGCCCTAAGCCTAATCTTATCTGGATTCTGGTCTTCTTGAATGTACTGTTTAACTGTTTGAAGCCTCCAGGGAAATCACAGTAAGTATCTGGAAGCGCAGTCTGGAACTTTTCTGAGCTTTGACTTGCTTGTCGGTGTACTGTTGAACCGGTTGAGTTGTTGACTTTTTCTTCCAGTGTACTATTAAACTATTTGCAGAAGTCATAACAAGTCTATTGCGTCTGTTTTTCTTTTTGTTTGAAACATCAGACAGACCAAAGCGATGAGTTTTGATTGCCAAAGGTAATGGTTAACTTAGCAATTGAACTTTGGATAATTTTGCTGTGGAAGCTGAATAGGAAAGGAAGTTACTGTGAGAGATGTGATGTTAACTTGACTGGGACTTGTTCTGCGTGCTCGAGGTAATGATTAACTTAGCACTGAAAGGTCTTATTTCACTGAGAAAATTGAGAAGATAACTGTTAGATGTGATGTTAACATAATATAGATGTATGCTATAGGTGTAATGTTAACTTAGCACTGAAGGATCTCATTTTTATTAAGAAAATCGAGATCAATGTCATAGGTGTAGTGTTAACAGTGAGATGAGTGCTAGAGGTGTAGTGTTAACTTAGCACTAAAAGTTTCATTTTCTTTTGAGAAAATCGAGGAGATGACTGTTAGAGGTGTGATATTTACATGACAGGGATATGTGCTAGAGATAACAGTTAACTTAGCACTGAAAGATCTCATTTTCAGTGAGAAAATCAAGATCACTGTCATATGTGTAATGTTAACTTAATAGTGACATGGTTTGCGATTTGAGCAAACTGAATTGTCAGAGGTGTAATGTTAGCTTGATAGAAATTTGTCTTACGATTTGAGCACGTTTGGTCAGAGGTGTGGTGTTAACTTGATCAGAATTTGTCTCGCGATTTAAGCACGTTTGATCAGAGGTGTATTAAGTTGACCGGGATTTGTCTTGCGATTTGAGCAAGTTTGGTAGACTCATTTTTCTAGTGGAGAGAATTAACAAGTGGAAGTTATACCCGCTGAGGGTATATTGAAGTTTTACTGTCAGATGTGTGATTTTTAACATGACAGGTTCAATTTGCAATTCATTTCGCTAGAAAAATAAATACAGTTTTTTGTAGACCTACATTCCATGAAAGAAAATTGGTAAGAGATTTTGGTGAGATTGACTGGTTAACTCCTTTAGGATTTTTACCAAACTTTTAGCTATCAACAAATTTGGTATGCCTTTACCGACTGCCATTTGAGTTGGGCTAGCCATGCTATTCCCCTCAGCATGATAAGTTGTTGAAAATTTGTATTGGACTTAAAAGGCCAATGTGTTCCTCTATCCTTTAGCCGTCGGAGGCGTTGGATTGTTGTTCCACAGACAACTTCCAAAAGCTTGCTAGGGATTAAAGAAGTATAAATTTCGTGGGAAATTTACAGGGAATTGGCATTTCTTTGAGTACTTATTTGATCAGAGATGTGGTGTTAACTTAATTATGTATAGTACTTTTTTTATTTGGAGTAGTACATGATGTACTTTCAAGGTTTTTTATTCCATGGGAATGACAAACACAAATAGTCTTTGGCATTATACCGATGGAATGATTTAGACTGTTTAGAGGTAACTGTTGAACGTGATAGTCATAGAAGTCAGATCAACTCATTACCCAATAGCTTCAATGCTACATGCTCTGGTAATCTTCCTAGCTTGCGTTTGCAACTATGTCTTCTGCTCGTTCGCCTTGTAAGACTAGTTGCTTTCAGGTGCGACTCGAGTTACTCCTATTTGAGTCAGGAGTGTGGTTTACAGGTTGCGACGACAAGTCTCTGCTAGTGTAGACTGCTTCATGCCACTTGGACATCGGAACACCATACTCTGAAATCTCTCTACAAATGCTTTGATTGACTCTCCTTTCTTTTTCTTTGTAGCAAAGAGAGTTGGCATGAATACTTCAGTGTCATCTTCGAAGAATCACACCAGGAAGAGCTTCTCGAGGTCGACACATTTCTCGATAGAGCCGGCAGGAAACTTCATGAACCATTCAAATGCAACCCCCTTGAGGGTGCCGATGAATAATGAGCCATGATGGCGTTGTTTGATACTACATTCCCAGTTTGATATTTGAAATAGTATATGTGTTGGTTTGGGGAACCATTACCATCAAAGGTTTACAAGGTTGGTGCCTTGAACCTAAGAGGATAGGGAGCTCAATCTCACTTGGTCGGATATGCTGACCACCTCCACTTATTGAGTTCCTTCGATTTGAGATAGCCTTCTGGCGTTTCTCGAGTTCGTTTATCATCTTGACATGATTATCTTCTGAATTATCTAATTCTTCAGAAGAAGAAGATTTAGGATTTTGATATTCAAAGTTATCCTCCTTGCCATAAAAGTGTTTGGAGGTAGAGTTTTCATCTCCTTTTTACCTTTACTTTTGTGGGAAGAAGCTTTAGTCTTCAGACTTTTCGGCTTCTTCTCAGACTTTTTAAGCAAAAAAGCTATTATCTTCTTGAGATCATTGATAGACTCTTGTTGGGCTTGAATCATCTTTTGCTACGCCTGTTGCTCTCGAGCTTGCTCCTCAAATTTTCTGGCTCTCTTCTGGAATATCAGCCATATATGCGAAGCCTTCTGTCTCCCTATAAGATTTAGGTGAATGGGATCTCACAATAACAGAGTGCTCATCGTTCGCTTCGATCCCTCTAGCCAGCAAATTATAGTCAATTGGGGCAACTACCCTGGTTCGAATCTGAGTGCGTCAGTAAATTCCCTCAAGCTCGATCAGTATTTCTTTCAAGTCTGAGGGATATTCAGTATCCGACTCCTCAGAATTAGGGGCAAGTTCCTTCTTTTCGACTTGCTTGGTGTGGTGCTTGGACCCACCATGTTAGAAATCACCTCCGGGTACTCAGCGTCAGAGAACGATTTCTTGCAAGATTATCGCCTCTTGGCAGAGTTTGAGTTTGAAGCCTTTGATAATCGGCTAAAAACTGACGGCTTGTCATCTGAAAGTTGCAGCGACAATCAGAGAGCACCGCGAGATGAGCTACTCGCAATGGCACTGTGGAGCGATTTGATGAGCACTCCACTTTCTCGCCAAGTAGTCCGTCAGATTCGTTGCAGGCGTATCTGAAGAACTAGCCTCAAACCTATGGGATGAGGGCTTCTTAGTTCATATTTGAACTTGGCCTCTTGGGGCTGAACATGAACCTCACGTTTCTGAAGTGAAACACGAAGATCGCGTTTTGGCACAGGCTTTTGCTGAACGCGACTCTGGTGTTTTAGAAGTGAAACGTGGAGGTCGCATTCTGGGCAGTCTTCTGTTGAACGCGAAGCTGACATTTTCGCGTTCTGACGCAGTCTTCTGCTGAATGCGACTGTTGCTTTTTGGTGCAGAGGCACATAGTTCGCTTCACAACGACTGTCGCGTTTGAACGCGAATGTCGCGTTTTAAAGTAGGGACGCGGGCTGAACGTGAGCGTCGCGTTTAGTGCAAACAACATTGTCTTCAGCTTTTTTTTGCTGATGGCGAGCTCGACGTTGTTCGTCATTGATCAACAATTGCTTGGCTCGCATGAGTTGTTGCGAACTCTTGCAAACTGAGTTTGCTGAGCCTTGGGAGGAGTTTGGTGGGGAGATTGGTCTCCACCACTGTGTTGCCCGTGAGCCAAGACTTTGGCTTTGCGGGTCTCTTGAGAGTCATTGTCGCAAGCCATGCTGGCTCCACATGAGGTTGTCGACTCTCAAAAGAGATTGAGCCACTTGCTTTGTCAAAAAGCATATGAGCTTCTCTATAAGAAGTCTCCGAAGAGACTTGAAAGCGAGTCTCGCTTGAGACTTTGGGGATAATGGAGCATGAGGAGAGAAATTGCTCAAACTTCTCTTGGTCGAACTGGACGACGAGCGATTCGATTGTCGATCTGAGAAACTTGAGGTCAGTTTGCGCTACGGCCTTCTCATCAGTGGAGAAAATATTCCCCAGCGAAATGGTCGAAAAATTTGAAGGTGTGTAAAATCTTTGTTGATTGTAAAGAAAGTTACAATAGATTAAAATCTCTGATTACAAAAGAGAGGGGAGTTTGAGTGAATCTCTTCTTGTTTTAATGCCGGGTTCTTGATGTAGCGATGGAAACTGATTCTTGTCCTCTGTTGACAAGCCGAGCCAGGAGTTAATTTTTGGATCTTCTTGTTCTCGTTGAAAGCACACTGGTTGGATATGAAACCTTAATCAGTAGCTAAAATCTCAAAGAGATTAAAAACTCAACTTGAATTTAGCAAGTTTGTAGAGTTTTCTCTTCCAACACAATTTGTGTTCAGCAGCCTTGTGCTTAGCTTTCAGTCTTCTGTGATTATCCAGCTTCAAGCATCAAGCATCAAATGTGCCTTTTAGGGATCTCCTCCTCTAGAGCTCGCCTCCTTTTCTTTAACTTCTCACAACCATTTGTAGGGTTTTCAAGGGGATAATTGCCCCTTTAAATCTTTCCATTAATAGGGATTAATTCCTAATTAAGTAGGAGAAAGTGGGGTGTAACTGACCCAGGTAGTGGTTGTCAGTTACAACAAAACGCGGGCCCGCGCTAGACGCGGACCTCGCTCTGATGAAGAAACGTGGAGCTCACAGACTCGCGTCTGAGTTGGAAAGCGAAGTTCTCAGACTTGCGTTTGTGTTGAAACGCAAAGCTGCACAAGCTCGTGTTTTGATGTTGAAAAACGACTCTTGAGGTTTGCATCTCGAAGAACAGCACAACTATCACGTTTGACACAGGACGCGACCCTCTCATTTGACAGGAGGACGGTCCGCGTTTGAGGTTGTAATGTGACCTCTGCGTTTGACAAAAGCCTCGAGGTCTGCGTTTGAGTTGAAACGTGATCCTCGTGTTAGAAAAAGAGGTATGCATCTGAGTTTGGGAACGCGACCTCCGCATTTGCGAGATCCGCATCTAAGTCTTTGTCTTCAGCAATTTTTAGACAGCCTATAAAGGGGTCGTTGGTGGGGGAACCAACAGAGACTGTTAGGCCCCGCGGAGTTGGGGGCCGAGATCATGGCCGGAGAGAGGACATGGAAGCTCGGGTTTATCTCTCCAAAGCCATGGTCATGGGCTCAGTCAAGGGAAGGCGTCCCTGTCTCCGGTTGGAGGTCGTGGATTTCGCGGCGGATTTCGCAGCGGGAAAGTGGCCTTCATTTGCGGAGGCGGTCCGGAGGAGGCTATTGGGGGTCAGCTCGGGTGGTTCGGTGATGAGTGACGTTAGCGGGAATCGAGGGAGTTGTTCAACTCTTTCGAACTCCCTGTTCTTATTGCCTCTCACAGGAAGGTTGGAGCCTTGCCGCGGTAAAACCAGTCATTTTGGTGGCAGAGAAGACTTATGTTGCCTCCTCTGTTTTGCTCTGGGGACAGGGGAAGGAGGAGCTGGGGAGTCTGCAGCGACATATACATTACCACTGTCCTCTGCCACGGGTTAGTAATCCTCGGTTTCCAACATACGTATGTCAATATTGGTATCTGATACACAATTTAATCATCCTGGTAGCTGGATTGAGATTGTTTCAGCTCAAAATTTATTTTCAATATTTTGAATTTTTCTAGATTTTTTGAAACTTTTTTGGAAATTATTTGAGAAGAATCTCAATTCGGGGTCGATCGGTGTCACGAACTAACTCCGAGATTTTAATTAACACTCGGGGATGAATTTCGGGATCTGACTTCACAACAATGTTCAAGATGACATTTTCTACTTTTGTGAATTTTTGAGGATTTTTCTAAATTAATAGAGTTTAATCCAATAAAATAATTCTTAAATATTTATTCAAAAACAAAAGAGAAATAAAATTAAAATAAAAATAAAAATTGAAAAACCCTTTTAATATGTTCTCAGTTTCGAACCCATGACTTGCAACACCTCACCCCAACAATGTTATGAACGGCCTAACCATGATGCCCAAGTGGCATTTTGAATAGGAAGGAACCAAATGTATTTAAACCTCATAATGCTTCACCTTCATCTTTCCCACATCACACGTTCTCCACCTGCCACTTTTCTCCCACATTTCCCCCTCTCACGCACTCTTTCGCTCACGTCCTCCCTCTCTCTTCATCTCTCTCTCACGTCTCTCTCTCATCTCTAGATGATGTGCATCCCTTTGGCAACATTCGCAAGCTCTTCGACATCAGCCCCTCCCTCCACCGTGTACCCTTTTCCAGCCGAGCCATGCTTTCTTCATCGATCGCCAGAGCACCAGCAACCACCCCACGATAGCCCCCTCCACGACATCCCCTTCATCCTCAGCCTGCTCTTGGCCGCGCACGCCGACAGCCCACAGCCCGTGGTCTCCTCCCTTGCCTTGAGCAGCCACAACAAACCATGGTGTGCCTCTCTCCTCCCCTTCCTTCTCACACTAGCGGCAGCCACAACAACAGTTCAGCCTAGCCAAACCCCGCTCGATAACTCCTCCTTGGTTGGCTGCAACCCCAGGCCCACGGCCTTGCCTAGGCCACACACAACAGCCGCAACAACATCTACAGCCTCGGCAACACCCTCATAACCTGCGCATAACCCAGACCCCCATCTTCCACGGAGCCGTCTTCCACCTCTCCGTGGATTGCCGTCAGCGAGTGCGAACACACTCGCGCCCTTCCCGGCGAGATCTTCTATCCGTCGACATCCTCCGCGGCCTCCGCCCCTTCCGCCAGAGCCTCCGTCGGAGCGCCGCAAGCTCCCCCATTGCGTGAGTCCACTCTTCCTCTTCCTCTTTGTATATTGTGGATGTGTATGTTTATTAAAATGCATGCATGCTTTAATAATATGGGTTTGTTAATGTAAATGTGTGAAATTGTTTTATATTATATACATGAATTATTATGTAGGTGTAGGTGTAATTATGGGTTAGTGTGCGTGCGCCTGGATGTGTGCGTATCATATGATTTATAAATGTAAATGTGTGCTGTTGATTAATTATAATGTGTGGGGGTGTGTTGGTATTAATGTATGTATAGATATGTGTGTGTGTATATATATATGTATAGTATTGTGTATACATATGTACGTGGGTGTACACGTATGTGTCGGTGTGCATGTGTGGGTGTTGAGCGTATATTTATATTTATTTGTATGTTTGGTTGCGTGTTACAGCGTTTTGGGCTCGTTCGTGTGATCAGAACTAGGTAAAGGAGATTCAAAGTTGTGCCCATTGCGGACCCGATACACAGGCGATTCGAAGACAAAGATTCATACCGGTTCATGCAGTGAAGACCAGACGGCGATTCGGTTTTAAAACCGCGTCATGTCATGTGAGTGTTTGTTTGTTGCTCTTTTATTTATTTATTTATACCAGCGAGTGTATTGTTTATTTGTTTATTTAAATCATGCGAATATTTTATCATTTCATGTGTTGGTGTTATTCCATGTGAATACTTATATTTCATGTCGTTGATAATTATTCTGTCAAATAGTTAAATTTGTTGATTTTTTAGAATTTAGAATGACTGTGGTGTTGTGATTTAGAGTTCAGTTCTAATGATCAACTATTTTGATCGGGGTATCGAATAAGTTGGAAAGTGAATATTTCGGTTATGGAATCAAGTATTGGACTTAGATTATTATACGATATGAGATAGTTAGATATTTTTTACATGATTGGCCAGATTATAATCTTGATGGACTTTATTGTTGGAACTTATTTTGATGATAACAAATGTAATTTGTACTATTTTGTATATTTTTAGATATTTGTTAAAAGCCTTGATCACACACAAAATAGTCCTATTAGTAGACTTGACCATTCCTATTAGTCGACTTGACCCGTTTTATAGTCGACTAATATAAAGTATAGTCGACTTATCAAAATTCTATAGTCGATTAAGTCCTATCCAGAAAAGATATCAACTTTCTATTTTTTGATTGAAAGTAGTATTAGTCGACTAATCAATTCTATAGTCGACTTATAATTTCTACTGGTCGACTAAATCTAGTTTCCAGTAACTTGCATATCTGTATCAGTCTTATGTAGTCGACTTATATCTAAGACTAGTCGACTAACTCAGTGAAAATTGCCTATACTAGTCGACTTACTTTCTATCCTAGTTGACTTGTATCAGTTTCTGACTGTTAAACAGTTATTGATTTCTGGTGTTCTATCCAACATTTTGATATTCAAATTCATATTGATAACTTTCCTAACTGACCATAGATTTCACCTATAAATAGGGATGTTGTCCTAAGTTGTTTACACCAATTAAAAATGATTAGTTTTCTGTCCAACTCTGTTGAAAAATTATGTTTCTAGAAAACTAGTTTTTATTTTCTGTTCTTCACACAAATTCCAATCCTCTAGTGAAGAATTCTGAGAGTCCACCTATAAGAGTCCTTGTTCACGATCACATACAAGTCTCAAGGTTTATAGGATTGATTGTAATCACTCAAAGAGAAAGATTGTACAAGAGCGTCTTCGGGTTGAAGAGAAGTTGTACAAGGTGTTGTCTTCTTGGTGTTAAGAAGAGTTGTACACATTTGACAAAGGGAATTTGTCAAGTGGTGTACAAGGTGTTGGTTTTGGGTGTACAAAATCAAGAATAAGGAAAATCTCAAGCGGGTTGCTTGGGGGCTGGATGTAGGTCACGAGAACCGAACCAGAATAAAATCTCTTGTATTTGCGTTTGCATAATTTCTGAGATTTATTTCTTTTCTTACAAGTTATTTTATTTAATGCTAATTATCTTTGTTCTAGTGTTGTGTTTGACATAATTTTTAGATCGTACAATTGGTATCAGAGCCCTACATACCCGGTCAACACCCTACAAAGATGGCAACGAAATTTCCTTCATCACAATTCAGAGAAGGATATTCTACACAACGTCCACCACTATTTGATGGATCTAACTATAACTATTGAAAGTGTAGAATGAAGACCTACTTGCAATCACTCAACTACGAACTATGGAACATAGTAGAAGCACCGTACACCAAGCGGACCATCAATTACAATGTCTAGAGTGAAGAACAAAAGAAGTCTACAAATCTTAATGCCAAAGCAATGAGCGCGCTTTTCTGTGCCTTGAACAAAGAAGAATTCAATCGCGTGTCAATGGCCAGATCTGCAAATCAAATATGACAGATTCTACAAGTAACCCATGAAGGTACAAATAAGGTAAAAGAATCTAAAATTTCTGTTCTTGTTCACAGGTTTGAACTCTTCAAAATGAAGGAGAATGAAACAATTTCAGAAATGATTACAAGGTTCACCGACATTACAAATTCCTTAGCATCCCTTAGAAAGTACACTCAAGTGAAAAAGTTAGAAAGGTTCTTCGTGTACTCACATCAGATTGGGAGAAGAAGACCACTGCAATAGAAGAAGCAAATGATCTCTCGACTATGTCATTTGAAAATCTTATTGATAATTTAATGGCATATGAAGTACAACTTGAAGAGCGAAAAAAGGATGATTAGCAACCTCTATCCAAGAATAAAGTACTTGCCTTCCATATATCCTCAGACATAGACAATTCAGATGATGATGAAGAGAAGATGACAATGCTCTCAAGAAAATTCAGAAAGTTCTTGAAATAAGGTAAGTTTAAATATTTTAATTGTAATAAAACAGGTCATATGAAGAAGGATTGCCCATTGCTCAAAAACAAAAGGAAATTTAAGAGCAAAAAGTTCAAAAAGACGAAAGATTATCAAGCATCATGGGAAAATAGTGATTCATCTTCCTCAGATGAAGAAGAAACCATTGAACATGCCAACATATGTTTTATGGCTAAAGAAGAAAATAAGGTACAATATACTGAACTATTAGATACATTTCATGAACTATATAATGATCTTAAGAATGAAAAGATGAAAAAAAATTTTATCAAAGGAAAATGAAAAACTCATTAAAGAAAATTTATTTTATGTTTCTCAAGATTCTTTTGTAAATTCTCAAAAAGATGATTTTGAAAAAGTTATATCATCATTGAAAAAGGATAATGAGAATTTATTACAAGATGGTGTTTTATTAAAAAGAGAAATTATGTCTTTAAATGAAAGAATTTCTATGTTAGATAAATACATGACAAGTTTCAAAGATAAATATGAAAAACTTTTGAATAAAGTGACAAAGTTTAATAAAAGAAAAGAAAATTTAAATGATATATTATCATATCAAAAGGTTTCATGTAATCATTTTGGACTTAGATTTTCAAAAGATAAGCATATTGGTCTTGGTTGTTCAAAACATAATATTTATAAAAAGACTAATGATAATTCTTTTGTTAAGAAGACTATGAGATCAAAGTTTAAATATATTTGGGTTCCTAAAAATCTAAATAATATGGATAAAAATGCTTATATTGCATTATATATACATCATATATGTAATTCATGCAATTATGTTTATACTAATAGATAGAAACCAAATTCAAATTGGTTTGAATTCCTAAAGGTTAATATTTTGATCATGTTATGATTGGTGCTATTAATAATGTTTTATCTTATAGGTACCATACAAAGAAAAGAGAGCACTTGTTTTATATATATCTGTCATAACCCATTTTATGCAGGGGGAGAACACATATTTGTGATAATTTATTTTTTGCAGGGGAAGTTTCTCTAAGGGGGAGCCTGTACATATATTGTCATCATCAAAAAGGGGGATAATGTTGGAACTTATTTTGATGATAACAATTGTAACTTGTACTATTTTTGTGTATGTTTTAGATATTTGTTAAAAGCATTGATCACACACAAAATAGTCCTATTAGTAAACTTGACCCTTCTCATTAGTCGATTTGACCCTTTTATAAGTCGACTAATACAAGGTATGGTCGACTTATCAAAGTTCTATAGTCACTAAGTCCTATCCAGAAAAGATATCAACTTTCTATTTTTGACTGTAAGCAGTATTAGTTGACTTATACTTCCTATTAGTAGACTAATCAATTCTATAATCGACTGATAATTTCTTATGGTGACTAAATCCAGTTTCCAGTAACTTGCATATCTGTATCAGTCTTATGTAGTCGATTATACCTAAGACTAGTCGACTAACCCAGTAAAAATTACCTATACTAGTCGACTTACTCCTATCCTAGTCGACTTATATCAATTTCTGACTGTTAAACAGTTATTGATTTCTGGCGTTTTATCCAATGTTTTAATATTCAAATTCATGTTGATAACTTTCCTAGCTGACCATAAATTTTACCTATAAATAGAGATGTTGTCCTAAGTTGTTTACACCAATTAAAAATGATTAGTTTTCTGTCCAAACTCTATTGAAAAAATTCTGTTTACAGAAAATTAGTTTCCACTTTCTGTTTTTCACACAAATTCCAATCCTCTATGATTAGTTTTTGTCCAAACTCTATTGAAAAAATTCTGTTTACAGAAAATTATTTTCCACTTTCTGTTTTTCACACAAATTCTAATCCTCTAGTGAAGAATTCTAAGAGTCCAACTATAAGAGTCCTTGTTCACGATCACATAAGTCTCAAGGCTTATAGGATTGATTGTAATCATTCAAAGAGAAAGATTGTACAAGAGCGTCTTCGGGTTGAAGAGAAGTTGTACAAGGTGTTTTTGTCTTCTTAGTGTTAAGAAGAGTTGTACATATTTGACAAAGGAGATTTGTTAAGTGGTGTACAAGATGTTGATTTTGGGTGTACAAAATCAAGGATAAGGAAAATCTCAAGCGGGCTGCTTGGGGACTGGATGTAGGTCACGAGGACCGAATCAGGATAAAATCTCTTGTGTTTGAGTTTGTATAATTTCTGAGATTTATTTCCTTTCTTACAAGTTATTTTATTTAACGCTAATTATCTTTCTTCTAGTGTTATGTTGACATAATTTTTAGATCCTACATCTATATTTGGATACTGAGATATTAGAATATCATTTCATGTTTATTCGCTTACTATTTTGGAATTAGAAATATGTGCGATATACTTGAGACTTGGACTTGATTTGATCTTGAGATTGGTATAGTTTGTATATGAGAAAAATGGTAGCTTTTGTGTGTATTAGTTACCAGACTTAATATTTTATTATTCAGTGATAAATCAGATGCATGATTCAAATACTCGGCCGAGTCGGAGACGAGTTGGCCGAGTTGTATCCGTCTCGGCCAACTCCGAGACGAGTCCGAGTCACGAGTCGGTCGACTCAACTCAGAGGAGACTGAGTAGGCCGAGAATCGGAATTGACTCGGTCGATTCGGCATTATGATGATAATTTTGTGCCTCATCGCAATTCAATGTGGAAATAACTATATTAGCATGTATTTATGAATGTAGTTTGTTCAATTTACTATATTGTGCATGTATTTTGATATGCTTCTACCGATGACGTGTGTATTTATACTTTCGCTTTATGTTAAGTGTGCTAGGTGATATATTTTGGAATGTGATACATGAATATGGATGTCTACATTTTTTTAAGATTTATCGTGATTTTTTAGAATTTTTTAGCTTTCTATGTAGCGTTTTGCGCGTATCGCCCGATACCGATCAGAGTCACCGAGACCGATCCGTCTCAGTGCCCGCCGAGTCGGCGACCGAGACCGCGACTGTGTACCATGATCAGATGATGATTGGATTTTGAGGATTTGGCTTTATTAATAAATGAGAGGTTTATCAGTTAATTGAAATTATAGATGGATTTCTTCAGGGTGGATTTCTGGTGAATCTATTTTACTATTTCAGATTTGGGACTATCTATGATATAGCTTAGACGGTGATTTGATTTGGATACTGAATTTTGATTGGTCCATGATTATAATTATATGTGTGAATACTTGGGTGAGTTGATTTGCAGAGTTGGACTGATAGAATAGAGTAAACTTTAAATACTGGTCTATTTTAATTACCCTAGGTTGGGTTGGGAGATAGGTGTATATTAGATTTGTCTGAGTTCGTGGACTTCATATTATTACAGTTGATGATTACCTTAGTACATGGACCTATAATTGAACTCGACTGAAGTGGGTGTATATTGATCGAATTGTTAAATGGGGAATTGATTAGAGGTAATTGAGTAGTTAGCTTATTATTTTCAGATTGGGATAAATTGATTAGAGGTGGCTGATTATTTATGTTGGGACTCTGATATATTGGTGACTAAGGATATATATGCAGATAATATAAAGGATTGGGGTAGATCGACATGATCGAGGTAACTGATTATTGATTTATTGAGGTGGTTACTGTAACAGATATTAATTTTGGATTCGCCGATGGATGAGATTTGACTGATTGTAGATGGGATTATATTGTACGGGATCAGTGTCTAGATCTATTACTTTAGTTTTTCTTATTATTGAAAGTTATTGGGAAAATGTCATTAGACCGTAATGCTCAGTACAACTCTATTTATCGTTTATACGGTTACTGCTACTGTTCACTATTCTAAAAACTGCTCACTGTGTATATGATTACTGTTACTGTTACTGTCACCGAATCGTCCCAGTATTCTAAGAATATGAATATTTACTGATTTAACTGAATTAAATAATATTATAAAAAGAACTTGCACTAAGATTGGGGAAATTGATGAAGGTGACACGTCTGTCTTTTATGTGGATACAGGTTGCGCACCCGAAATGAGGGTTCCACTGTAGGGTTCTCGGGATGACTGACATCCATCTGATATTATTACTGTTCCTGTTACTGTTACTGAGTACCTAGCGGTACGGGCTTTGTTCAGCGCCGACATCTGGGGCCGTGGTTCCGGGTATGTACGAGACCCACATAAAGCATACATAATGTCTCCAACAAATCAGTTTCAATAACTTAGGACCCTGATTGACACATGTAATAGGCGTAGTATGGGATGCGTTTATTACATGTGGCAATTAGTGTTCTCTAACATAATAAATAATAACGAAATGTTCAAATGTATTGTAACTTTTTTTCTTTTCCTGATATATGTATGTATGTTAGACACTCAATGATACATCTGGCCTTATTGGGCATCTAACTCTAGTATTGACTGCTCTTATTATTGTTCATTTGTATTTAGCATGTTATTATAGTCATAATTTCAGTGCATATTTTCATAGTCTTGTTCATGATATTGATTATCAGTTCTTTTATTCACGGTTTATCATGTTGTACACACGGTTTATATGCCCGAGCACCTTTCCTTTTTCTTGTATACTCATTAGGTCGCTTCCTGATGACCCTGGATTCGTACGTCTAAATGTTGGATGTTTCATGTTATTTGAACTGGTGTTCGTGGAGATCGTACATGTTGCAAGGAGCTTGAGTTTTTCTCTATCTATTCAGGTATTATTGTCTTCCTTTGCATTCTGGTGATTCTGTAGTTTTCTTGATTCTTATACCTTACTATCAGTCATTGTTCCTTTTCTGCATTCGTATGTTATCATGTGTGGACACCAATATGTATTATTGCAGTGATATTGATTTATGATAGTAGATTTTATTACTTGTTCAAGTTACTTTAGATTTAGCGCATATACATGGGGTATTCTCCTCGCGTATATACGTCGCCGACTCTCGTCGCGACTCTGTTTCCATATATTTTGGGAAGGGAGCGTGACAGGGTAGAGTTCCTCGACAAGTCGATCGGAGTCGGTGAACTCGTTCGAATTTCCTGTATTTGGGGGTCCTTCCATGGCGGTGGGGGAGGCGGTGGGGGATATTAGGTTCGAATTTTTCTCCTCTGCTTCGCTGACGGTGGTGATGGAGCAGCCGACCAGCGAGAGCGAATCCTCATTGAAAGGGAGCCTATTGTTGATCTCCGCCGCGTCACCGGAAACAGTGGATGCAAACGATCTTGTCATGCGAAGTGGAATCCTGGGAGAGAGAACTGTCATTGATACCAAGAGGTTGACGTCATACTGCAAGGAAGGATGTGCTGGGCGCGACGTATGAGGGGGCTCAAATTCAAATTCAAATTTGAATTCAAATCCTAACGAGCAAGTGGATTTGGGCACCGAGAACATGGTCGGTCCCGATTTGAACCCGGATCCGATAAGTTTTTTTTTTTTTTTGGGGGGGGGGCAATGCGGGCCGATGGGAAATGGTGTTTCTGCAGTGGAGACGATGCGGAGGGACTACGGCTCGACAGAGCGGGCGAGGGAGGCGGAGGTCGCCGTTACTAGGCAGGAGGGTGTGGGCAAGAAAGATGTCAAAATCATGATGGGCGACAGTCTAGACGCAGCATTTTAAAAGCGGGATTTTTGAATGCGAATTCGAATCGAATTCTAATCCAAATTTTGAATCGGTTGGCGACTTGGGTGCTGGGCCAGCCCGTAAGCAAGCAAATTCGAAATCGAATTCAAATTCTAAATTTGATTCGGTTGGGAAATCAGCGGGCTTGGGTGTTGGGCCGACCCGTCAACGAGTGGGGTTTTAAGAAACTGGTTTATTCTTTTGGGGCTGACCTTAAGGGGGTGCCCCAATCCATTGGACCAAGGGTTTACTGTTTAGTAGGGCCACACAAGGAACTTTGGTGGATGAGGGTTCTGTGGGACTCATAGGTGAAATGAATGCCTATTTTGGGCCCACTAAGGAGAGTTTATCTACAGGGGATAGGACTTTATTGAAAGAATTCTATAAGGATTGGTTGGCCCTAGATGCGGGCAGGTTGGAGAAGTTTAGGGCGCGTTTGATGGAAGAGCTGGAAAGACGTATTTTGCAGCAATTGGTGTAATATATTCTTGGAGTCAGAAGAGACGGAGTTGGGATCGCCTTTGGTCATCAACAAGATTGAGTGAGTATGACGGAGGGTGGAGAGTTTACGTTAGAGGGAGGTATAACGGTTCGGTTTAGTCAGAACTCAACAATTCTTGTAGGTCACGTAGGTGCCTAGATGCAAAGCGGCAACGTCGTCAAGATGTCTGGAGGTACGGTGGCCCACTGTTGGAGTTTTTCTTTATTCTAAAGGATCAATTTTGTAACTTTATATTTTTGTATCCTTCATTCTTGGGATTGTTTCGTTAAGTACTTATTAATAAAACGCCGAGAGGCTTTCTTGGCCTCACGGTCTTTTTCTATAAAAAAAAAAGAGTATTCTTTTTAACTAATAAAAATTATGTAAACTGACACACAGGAATTGTATTAATTGATCTTTGTCTGCAGTTCATCTGCTGGAATGAACTGCCAGTTGTACAATCTAATGTGAAACACCCAAAATACGAAAAGATTATAAACCCTCTTCTTTACCATCCTTTCCCCCTTTTTTTAGCTAGAAAAGATGAGGCTATAGTGAAGGATATTTTGCAAAGTTTTTATATGTCAAACTGTAGAGTCCAGGAGAAGGTTTGACGCCGTCACGTTTCGAGCTTCCGTAGTGGATAGGATTTCATAAAGTGATGAGTTTGGAGTAAGTTTAGGTTTTTTTTCATTTCTTTTTCCATTTAATTTTTGGCGTCCAACACGTAATTAAACATATTGAAAGCATGCATAATATTGGTTCCAAAGGGCATGTGTGTTTTGAGGTTTGCATGGTACTTGAGCCCAAACCATGCATGATGACCAAACATAATTAAAAAAAAGAACATGCGTCTTGCGGTTGTTTGCATTTAGAGGCTTTGCATGTACCGACGGTGGCCTAACTCTTTGCATCCTTAAGATAACAATCATATAAGGCTATGAGATTTTTTTATGATGGTTGGATGAACCAACTCTTGTTCATATGAAGAGATGAACATGCTAGATGAGAAAGGTAAAAAGGAAATAAAAGTTCTTTGCTCGTCTCTGATCTTTACAGTCAATTTCATGCAATCTCTCTGTTCAATCCTTTCTCTCTTTTTCTCTTTTGTTTTTCTCCTTTTGATATATATGTATATGTTTCTGATGTCTTGGATTTTGTGCGATGGGTCAGTTGGAACTGACTAGTTACAACATATTTGTCTGTTGTAGGATAATCATGGACTTTCAGTGAATATGAAATTACTTTGGACCACCAAAAGCAATATGGTATGATCTTTTTTATTTATTTATTTCCTTTCTTCCTTTTTTTCTGTTTTTTTATTTTTTTTATTTCATATTTTTGCTTTCTCATATGGTCATATGTCTTCATTTCTTGAAGTAAACGTAACTTTAAAACTAGTTTTAAAAATACACTTCCTGAAAATTAGTCAAATGATTCCCTTCATAGGCTATTGATTTTCATAGCCGTCCCCTACGGAGGATAGACACAGTCACATATGGCTTCTTTTCTTGAAGCAACCCTAACTTTAAACTAGATTTATACTTCCTGAAAGTTACTCACGTGATCCCCTTCATAGGCCATTGGTTTTCATAGCAGTCTCCTACGAAGGATAGACGTGGTCATACGGGTTCTTTTCTTGGAGCAAACTTGACTTTAAATGCTACATTTAAAATTAAGCGTCCTGAAAATTAGTCACATGATCCCCTTCATAGGCTATTGGTTTTCATAGGCGTCTCTTACAAAGGATAGATGCCGTCATACGGCTTCTTTTTCTGAAGCAAACCAAATCTTGCTAAAATAAGAGAGAAGAATAGTGAATTTCACCCCATAGAGGAAAAGAAAACATATGCATGGACTAAACCCCATAGTTCGACTTATATTTGGTGACATATGTTCTTCCTTGTTTGTTTCTTTTCTTGTTATTCTTCTCTTTTTTTTTATTGCACTTCTTTCAGATGTCAACCCTATCTTTTCCCGCTTGGTGAAAAGACTCCAATGAAGACCCTTTAGATGGTGATCTAGTGGTGGAATGTGGCCAACTGGAGCAAGGTTACAAGAAAACCGATCATCTAAATTTAACACATCATCGTTCCTTGATTAGGGATTTGGACATGGGTTATCATATTCAAGATGTGATAGAAAACAATCTAACACCAGAAGGTACCACAAAATATGCAGCTGATGTTGTTGGCATGAAGATCTGAGACGACTTGCTATCGAATCCAGCATAGTCCTCCTTCCTGGTGCGTGTTACGAAATTGATGTGCTATGATACTAATTGTTACTCTCAGGATCGACATTTGTGAAACTTGGCAATATGATTAGTTCTTGCAAAAGAAAACTATTGTAAAACAAACTAGTAATACCTAGACAAAAGAGCAAAAGAAATAACACGAGAATTTAACGTGATTCGACTCAAACTTGACCTACATCTACGGGGAGAGAACTTGAGAGAGCTTTATTAATAACTTAATACAAAGAGATTTAACATTCCTCTTGATGCAATAAGAGTATTCAACTTTCCCTTTAATCTAGACCTAAATTACAAGAGTATTACCTTATCTCTATTCACTTTCACTTTGCCCCTCTCTTTCCTTGGCTTCCTCTGACTCCTAAGCTTGTGATTTCAATATTTTTTTATGTATTACAATGCTTGGTTCTAACTTTTATTTATAAGATTTTATAAAATAACTCCTATTTAGATTATGAGATGACCTTGACATTTGGATGCTTGAAGAATCTTCATCAATTCTATTAGGAGTTAATCTCCTTGGTCTAGAAGGGTTCTAGACCCTTTAATCTTTAGAAATAAACCTTTAATAGAATCTGTATCTTATTCGAACTTCACCAGAAGAGGAAACTCACGAGCGCCTGAAAAGGAAACTGCGCATGCAGAATTGCCTCGATTATTCGACTAATACTTGGTCTAATCGACTAATCCTTTTCATTAGTCGACTAATAAAAGTTTTAATCAACTACTGTATTTTGTCTCCTTTTTATATCTGTCCCTGTATTTGTCCTAGTCGACTAGGCTTGTGTGTTAGTCGACTAATACCCTTATAAGTCAACTAATTAGCACCATTTGAGTTTGCTTCTTCTTGCTTTAAGCCATCTTCTCCAACGCAATTGGATATTCTTGGACCATCACCTCTTGAAAACAAAACAAAATTCTAGCAATCTTCACTTTGACTTGCTTTTCAAGCTTTTAGTAAAACACCTTGAGATTTGGATTAATACATTAGTTCTTTTTTTGGTTGTAACTGTGCCATGAAGCTTTTAACTCTTGCCCCTATCCCGGGGCCTTTGGCTGATTTATCACCATGGTTTGGGTCACTCGGACCTTTCTCGAATTCACCCTTTCTCTTTCTCGCAATACTTTGACTCGGTTCACGTCCCGTTGCAGTCTTCCTTGAAGTTTCACCTTGCGATGAGCTCCCTTCTAAGCTTATTTCTAAAACTCTACCTCGAATTGAGTTTACTTCTTTCAGCTTGTATAACCCTTCACACTTCTTTCCTTTCAGGATTACCGTGTCTCCTTGGCTAACTGTGACGACGCCTTATTGCACTTGGATCCGACATCCTTCTTGATCGAGCCCTTATGGATATTAGATTGTACCGTGTCTCCGGGACATACCGTACCGCCTCCAGAGCACTCACCGTCCCATCTCTTTCTAACCTTGACTGTCCAAGTGCCGATAACCTCACAAGTCGAGCCATCCACCATCTTGACAGTCCCTTCTTTTGCAACCAAGGAGTTGAACAACTCTTTTTTGGGAACATATATGAACTGTACTACACGAATAAAATATCCAGCCTTTAATTTAAGAAGTGTTATCTTCGTACAAAGACATTAATACTTTTGTGTCCTCTACACCACTGAATGCTATGTCTGCCTCTGTAGCTTGCCCCTTCTTCTTCAGTCACTCTTGACGATGCTTGCAGTCATTCTTTCAATGACCTTCCCTGTGACAAAAGTGACACGCCTTTGACGAGCTTGAATCTTTCTTTCCTTCTCCTCTTCCTTTCCTTCCTATGATCACCAAGCTCGATCTTGTCTGCTCCTCTTTATTTAGCTTTTTTCTAATCTCATTAGATAAGAGAGTTGATGTGACCTCCTTCAAGACGAGAGTTTCCTTACCGTAAAGCATTGTGGTGACGATGTGATCATATGACTGTGGAAGCGAACTGATAAGTATCAACACCTTGTCTTTCTCATCGATCTTGACATCAACAGCTAGAAGCTCGCTGATGACCTTATTGAAGAAGTTTAAATGCTTCAGCACCATTGTCCTTTCGTTTATACGTAAACCATATAGTTGTTTCTTATGATACAACTTGTTGGAGAGGCTTTTTGTCAAATACAACGTTTCTAATCTTGACCACAATCCTGTAGCCTTTTCTTCATTCATCACATTGTACATAACCTCCTCTACGAGACATAGTTGGATCGTGCTTGCTGCCTTTAGATCAATCTCCTTCCAATCCTCATCTGACGTACCTGCAGATTTTGATGACTTACCTATAAGGTCTTGTGAAGATCCTGTTGCACTCGCAATGCCTTCACCCTCTTTTGTCATAAGCTGAATTTTCCTTTGCCATTGAACTTCTTGACCTCAAACTTTATCGTGGAACTTCTTATCTTCGACATATCATCTTTTGTCAACCTTTGGCCTTGATACCATTTTTACGAAATTGATATGCTATGATACCAATTGTAACTTTCAGGATCGATATTTGCGAAACTTGGCAATATGATCAGTATTTGCAAAAGAAAACTATTGTAAAGCAAAATAGTAATACCTAGACAAAAGAGCATAAGAAATAATACGAGGATTTAATGTGATTCGGTCTAAACTTGGCCTACTCTATTGGGAGAGAACTTGAGAGAGCTTTATTAATAATTTGATACAAAGAGATTTAACCTTTCTCTTGATGCAACAAGAGTGTTCAACTTCTCCTTTAATTTAGACCTAGATTAAAAGAGTATTACTTTATTTCTATGCACTTTTACCTTGCTCCTATCTTTCCTTGGCTTCCTCTGATCTCCTATGCTTGAGATTTCAGCACTTTTCTATGTATTACAATGCTTAGTTACTACTTTTTTTATAGGATTTTATAAAACAACTCCTATTTGGACTATGAGATGATATTGCTCTTTGGATGCTTGAAGAATCTTAATCAATCCTATTAGAGTTGATCTCCTTGTTTTAGAAGGATTCTAGGCCCTTTAATTTTTAGAAACAAACCTCCTTTTAATAGAATCTGCATTCTATTCGAACTCCACCAGAAGAGAAAACTCACGTGTGCCTGAAAAGGAAACTGCGCATGCAAAATCGCCCTGATCAGTCGACTAATACTTAGGCGTAGTCGACTAATCTCTTCCATTAGTCGACTAATAAAACTTATTAGTCGACTGCTATATTTGTCTCCTTTCTGTATCTGTCTCTGTTTCTGTCCTAGTTAATTACTAGTCGACTAGGATTGTATGTTAGTCGACTAATACTCTTATAAGTTGACTAATCAGCACCATCTGGGTTTGCTTCTTCTTGCTTCAAGCCATCATCTTCTCTAACTCAATTGAATTTTCTTGGACCATCGTCTCCTCTTGAAAACAAGACAAAATACTAACAGTACGAGCCATCATTCCCTAGATGTTTATCGACATTTGGTCGTCAATTATTGTAGAGAAAAGCGGGATGGGAAAACATGGAGAACTCGAGGCCCTTTGGACCTGCACGATTATAAATCATGGGGTTATGAGTTATGAGGAGCACGAAAGATATACTAAAGAAGGCCTAAATTTATAAGGTAGTCGGTGCATCTCTTGGTACATTCCACATTGATGATCAAATACTTAGAACTTTCTTGGAATGCTAGGACACAACAAACAATGTCTTTGCCACGCCATTCGGGGATGTGTCCCCAAGTTTGTTAGACATGAAGTATATTGTTGGCCTCCCTATTCTTGCACAAGCCATTTATGAGGAGTATGTTCCCACAAATAGTGAGATTGCTTAAGGTTATAGTGGAGGTAAAGCCGAATCAGTTGAAGGAAAACATGGCAAGTCACTATATCAAGTTTTGAAACATTATTAATACTTACGTCCATGGTTCAAAGTTGCGGCCTCGGCCGCCAACTCTGCGGGTAATGAGACGGATCGGTCTCGGGCGATATGCGCAAAACACTACATAGAAAGTTTAAAAAATTCTAAAAAAATCACCACAAAAACTAATATAGACATAAAAATTCATGTATCACATGTTCAAAACAAATTTGTTATCAGGGGGTAATTGTGGAAATATGATGATTTGGAGATAAATTTAAAAATATAAAAGATTTGAGGGGATAAATATAAAAAATTGAAAATAAAAAAACAAAAAAGAAAAGAAAAGATTAAGAGAGGGAGTTGGGGGGGAGAGAGAAAGACAGAGAGAGGGAGATCGGGTGAGGGGGAGAGAGGAGAGGGGTTGAGAACGGAGGGAGGGGGAGATAGAGGGTTAAAAAGAGAGATCAGATCGGGTGAGAGAAAGGGGAAGGAGACAGAGAGACAGATCGGAGGGGGAAGGGGGGATCGGAGAGAGGTGGGCAGCGGAGATCAGGGGGAGGGAGAGGGGTAAGAGATCGAAGGGATGGAGGAAGAGATCACACACACACACACACACACAGAGAGAGAGAGAGAGAGAGGCGGGTGGCCAGCGGTGGTGGTGGGGTTACTGGCAGTGGCGATCAAGACAAGTCTCTCTCCCCTTCCCTCCCTCCGATCTCTTTCTCTCTCCCCTTTTCCTTTTATGCGTGGATTCTGCCCGACTCTGGTATGACTCGGCCGAGTCACACCGAGTTGTCTCGTGACTCAGCCGATTTGAGTCATGCTCGAATCGTGCAATTTTCACCACTTGTGGCGACTCGTCTCGTTATCAGATCGGAGGTGGCCGTTCTGGAGATGACTTGGCCGAGTCAACTCCGATTCGGCCAAGTCTTTGAACCCTGCTTACGCCACCAAGTGAAGTCGCACCATGAGGACGTAACTTTCCAAGATTGGATAGATTTTTTCTTCCATGAAAGTCCTTAGCATAACAGCAAGGCTCATTCAAAGGTTTGGTATATTTCTTGAAGCAGACATAATATCTTACAACATTTTTTATTCTATACATATGTTCGTTTATAGTATCGTCTCGTCGCAGCACCATAAGGCCCTGAGTGTTTGTAGTTGCTTCCAAGTTAGCAGAAGGAAAGATAATTCCTTTAGCAATACCTGCTATGTTTTCTCTTTATCAAGGATTGAATGTTCGAGCTAATCATCCCATTGGACTTGGAGAAGTTCATTATCCCTGGCCTGTTGGCTTTAAACTTCTTTATCTAGTACCAGGAAGATAGGTTCTCCATTCCTCCTTTGCTCTCGAGGCACGTAACGGTAAGTTCGCTTCAAAATCATCTTCTGACCATTTACTTTCTCTTAAGCGTTATCTTCTTTATTAAATTTTAGTTTGTTTTGTTAATTACAATACCATTAAAGTAAAATCTTAGCAATAGCATAAAAAGGCTCTGCAACTAAAAGACCCTTCTAATCTCCCCTTCTGGTGATCTAAACTTGAAACATTAATGTAGGGAAGATGATATCACACATGCTCGTGCAACCAAGGACGTCTAAGTAATGCATTATAAGATGTAAATGCATCAATGAAATTTTAATTTTAAGCGCATAGTTCTAAGGGCTTGTTGTCCTGTTTTGTTAAAGCCTTTGAATAACTATGTTACTAGTTGTGAGGTCTCTCACAGTATATCCCAACTTTGTTAATGTCCTTAGTGGTAATAGTTTTATAGTAGATCCAATATCAAGCATGATGTGATTGACAGGTATGTCTTCTAGATCACGAGTGACTAGTAAAGGCCTATTGTGAAGTATAGAACCTAACAAGGGGTCTTTATAAGTGAATTCTATATTCAAGACCTCTTTTGGATCTACTTCCACGTTGGCACCCTCTACTCTACAGCCATCAGGGAATTGCATTGCAGTAACAAAACCTTTTCGCAAATCAGAAGATAAACACAAAGCATCATACACACTAAGAAGAGATGGTATTTTCTTTAAATGTGGCTATACATTGTACTTGACAATCCTTCCACAAGACGTCCTGCTTGGGGTTACATTATTAGCATTCTGAGTCCTCGCTTGGCGAGGAGTCACATACTAACTGGTGGGAGGACGAAGCTCTGGTGTCTAGGTGCCTGCACGAGTGGTGATATTGACTTCTGATGGTTCTTCAGGAAAGAATAATTATCTGTCGTCTCCTTCAACAACTCCCAACTATGTTGCACCCTAGTTCTTCTCAAGGAATGTCAATATCCGACACTTGAGGTTTGTGTATGTAGAGGTCATGAGACACCCTTGCAATGAAGCCTTCAATTTCTTATTTTGGCATTGCCTTGCAAAGTACTTTGACTTTCGGAGTTCTCTTCCTCATAGGGTGAGGAGGAAGTAACGACCCCATTGAAACAGGACCATTCCTTGCTTATCAAACCCTTGCTCTAATAATCTAATGTTTGTTTTGCCTCTTACTGATGTAAGGACCACCTTGATTCGTATAGAGTTGTTCAGGTTCAGACATTGAATCGTCATCATCTCTCGTTGGTAGAGGCAGTTCTGGAAGAGAAGAATCATCTCTCGGTGTCAATACAGGCATCAAGTCTGTAGATTCAAATCCTAGAGGGACCTCTAGTGTCTCCTCTCTCATCAGTGGTTTCTTGAACAAGCATCACCTCGACCGAGACAATGGTGATCGACTTACTGATGGTGTACTCAGTGTCTGTAATCTTCTCTTAAGAGGGTTTGTCTCCTAATTTTCTAGCCGCAGATTCACCCGATGGCAAACAAGGGGATGGCATTATCCCACAGAAAGGGGAGATGACAGCATCTTCTTTTTGTGTATCACTGTACGTTAGCAACTGAGAGGAGGTATCCCGATCAATTAAAAGACCTAACATAATATATTCCTACTATCACTTCGGACTTCTTCTGGCCGTAAAGACAGTCTCTATGTCTTTACAATTGGAGTGCAGTCAAATTAGTATTATACTTAAAAGGATAGATATACTGGCGGGCCAGGGAGCTAGCCTGTTTTAAGTCATGAATATATGATTCTAACCATACATAATTCCATATTGTTCTACTCTTAAGCCATTTGGCAGCATTTGACAAGTGTTCCTGCTGTTGAATCCATTGTTATACTCCTAGTAAGTAGTAATAACTGTGTGTAAAAATAATGGTTAAACTTCTCTTAAAAGTATTAACCTGTTAGTTTCAGTGCCTTCGTTTCTTGGATGACATGTACCTTGATACATTTTGTTAACTGACCAACTGTCAATTGTTATACTCCTAGTAAATAGTAATAACTGTGTGTAAAAATAATGGTTAAACTTCTTCTTAAAAGTATTAACCTGTTAGTTTCTGTGCCTTCGTTTCTTTGGATGACATGTAACTTGATACATTTTGTTAACTGACCAACTGTCAATTTGTGTTTTGTTGTTGGATATCTAGTACAAACTCTCTCAAGTATACTGTGGCGACATGAAGTTGAATTCTGGGGAAACCGTCTAAATTTATAAGCTCTTTATAAACCATGTTTTTCCCCCCTGCCTTGCGGTTGGCCCAGATATTCTAGAAACCTTGAGCCGAGGAGCTTGGTGTTATAATTGAACACGAAGAATGCTGAATAAAACTTGGCCTTCAAAAAGGCGCGAAGAATTTTAAGAAGGGACTGCTGAAGTGGCACTTTGCCTTCTCTCACAATGGCAAGTCAGGTATGTGCAGTCTTGTTTCCCTTTTGCTTTGGGCTTGTGGGATATATTCATAATGTTATGAAATGATGGCTGCCCACTTTACTATACATGAATAGTAATATTACTGTGCGATGACGTAAGCGATGAGGTGATCATGCAAATAGTAAATGCATAATACCCTAAAGTTTTTCTATAAATAGGCCTCATGATTCATTTCAATATACACTTGAGAAATTAATAAAGGTTTCTCTCTACTATCTCCCTCGCAAATTCTCTCTTACTGTTATATTTCTCGGGTTTTACAACCCTTATCAGCATGAGCGCCTAGTCTGTCATAAGCCGCTTTCTCCATTAGCTCAGAGAAATTTTTTTACCACAAGTCTCTACATCCATTGGCCCAAAGAAAAAGTCTTGTCACAAGCTTCTACCTCTATTAACTCAAGGTAAAAAACAAAAGTAGTTTACTCCACTCATCATATTCGTATAACACCCTTACTATATTTAAAGGAGGCTCTACCACCTATTTATAGTAATGTGATGTGATTACAAAAAGTTACTATTCATGCCTGTATAAACACTTATCGAAAGATTTATCTAGTAGTATGGCGTGCCTGCATTTATTTTATTATTTATTGCTCTATTATTTATATCTGTATAAATACTTACTGAAAGGTTTACCGAGTAGTGTAGTGTGCCAATATTTATTTCAATATTTATTGCTCCATTGCTTATGTCTGACCCACCAAGTAGTGTGGCGTGCCTCTATTAATATAACTCATAAATATATGTACTACTATGTATTTATTTTACCATCTCCTTTATTATAACATTTAATTGCATTAAATCCAAATTGCTTTTCTCTCTCCTCTAATGGCTATATAGCGGTTATAAACGACTAGTTTTTACTCTATAAATTGGTGAATTCTAGATCCCATAACTCACTTTTCAATCTCTCTTTATCCTTAAATTTCTTCATCGTCTCCACAAGCTTTTTAGTCAATTTTCTCAAGATGCTTGGTTTATTTTTGAAGTTTATTATTATTGTCATCATTAATATTATTATCCTCTTTGTCGGAGATATGTCTCCAAGTGATTTTCGACTGAACTTTTTACTTTTAATATTTATTTTCCCTCTTTGTTTACCGTTATTATGATTGAGATGTAAGTTTTTATTATTTATTCTAAAATAATAATATTGTGATTTTAATTATTTGTGTATTCTGTTATAATTATCACCATGTCAAACCTTGTAAAACTTGAGTTCATTCCACTAGATATTACGAGAAAGAATTATATGTCTTGGATCATTGACATAGAGCATCTTGAGTCAATGGGTCTCACTGAGACAATAAAAGAGATTAATTTTATGTCGTCGCAAGATAAGGCAAAAGCGACGATTTTTATACGTTAGACATCCTAACAGGTGCTTAAAATGTGAATATCTCACCATGAAAGACCCAAGTGTCTTGTGAAAAAATCTCAAAGAAAGATTTGATTATCAAAAAAAGTTGTGCTTTCTGCCACGCGTGATGAATGGAATGCTTTGCGTTTTCAAGACTTCAAGAAAGTGAGTGATTATAACTCTGAAATGTTCAGAATAATATCTCAATTAAAATTTTGTGGGATGAATATTACAAAGGAAGAAATATTGGAGAAAACTTACTTCACATTTCATGCATCTAATATAACACTGCAACAGCAATATCGGTTGAGTGGTTTTAAGAAATATTCTGAACTAATTTCATCTCTTCTTGTGGTAGAGAAGAATAATGAATTTTTGATAAAGAATTATTAGTTTTTATCCTATCTATTCAGCAACATTTTCAAAACCAAATGCTGTATTTTTTTAAAAATTATGAACGAAGATATAATCATGATCGTGGTTGTGGACATGGTCGTGACCGTGGACGCAGTCGAAGTGGTTATTACAACACTTCACAAGATCGAAGTGGTTATTATAACCCTTCATAAAACAACGCGAGACATGATAAAGAAAAATATGTTCGTGAAAATTCTCTCTGGAATCCTGAAGATTTTTGTTATAAATGTGGTTCCAAATAGCAACAGTCTCTAGTTTGTCGAATACCAGAGCACTTTCGTAAGCTTTATAAGATATCCTGAGAAAAGAAAGTGAATTTCACTGAACATCATGATTTTATGGATAATTCAACTCATCTTGATGCTTCAGATTTTACAGATAATTTTGCTGACAAGGATATTGGTGATAACTAGATATATGAATGTATTACCATCATTTTACTATTTATGTTTGTCAAATTATCTTCAAACGTAATATTTTATTTATAATAATATATTTGAATTTTTATTATCATCAAATAATTTATTTTTGCATGAAGTTTGATATGGATTATACTAATGACAAAGCCAAATTCAATGTAGGTGATATTTGCATACCGGATAGTGGTACATCACTCACTATTTTAAAATATAAGAGGTACTTTTCTGATTTAAAACCAACAATGACAATTATCAATACAATATCAGGTCATGTAAACTTGATTGAGGGAACTGGTAAAGCCAGCTTCATATTGCCAAATGGAACAAAGTTTTACTATAAATGATGCTTTATTTTTACCAAAGTCTAAAAAAATTTTGTTGAGTTTTAAGATATATATCTTCATGGATATGATACTCAGACTGTAATGAAGGAAATATGAAGTATATGTATCTTACTACCTATGCATCAAGAAAGAAGTGCATATTTGAAAAACTATCAAAGCTTTCCTCAAGATCGCATTACACATATATAAATGTGATTGAGTCACGTAATTAAAGAAGATTCTCAGACATTAACTCTATGGTATGACCGTTTAGGTCATCCTAGTTTATAATGATGCGAAGAATTATTGAAAACTAACATAGATATTCATTGAAGGGCTAGAAAATCTTAAAAACTGTAAAAATTTCATGTGAGACTTGTTCTCTTGGGAGATTAATCATGAGGTTATCACTAGCTAAAATTAAAACTGAATCATCTATATTTCTTGAGCGTCTTCAAGGTGATATATGTGGACCTATTCGCGCACTGTGAATATTTCGATACTTTATGATATTGGTAGATGCTTCTAGTAAATGATCACATATTTTTCTATTATCTACTCTCAGTGATGCATTTGCAAAATTCTTACTCAGATAATTAGATTACGAGCACAATTTTCTGATTACACAATCAAGAAAGTTAAACTTGATAATGCTGGTGAGTTTACGTCTCAAGCCTTTAATGATTATTGTATGTCAATTGGGATTACTGTTGAATCATCTTGTTACCCATGTACATACACAAAATGATTTGACTGAATCACCGATTAAGCGCCTCCAGCTTATTGCTAGATCATTAATAATGGGAATAAAACTTTCTATTCTATATGAGGTCATGCAATTTTACATACTGTGACATTAATTCGCATCAGACCAAGTGCATATCATGAGTATTCCCCATTACAATTGATATTTGATTAAAAATCAAATATTTTCATCTAAAATTTTTAGTTGTGCGGTATATGTACCAATTGCTCCACCACCACGCATAAAGATGGGTCCTCAAAAAAGACTGAGAATATATGTCAGGTATGAATCTTCTATCATAAGATATCTTGAGCCTCAAACTGGTAATGTTTTTACGGCTCAGTTTGCCGACTACAATTTAATAAGGTAATTTTTTCAATATTAGGGGGAGAAAAGAAACAGATGGAAAAAGGAGATTATATGGAGTGAACCATCTTTATTGCATCATCACACAAAATAATGTAAGTCAGAAGGGTAAAAGATTTACATTTATAAGAAATAACAAATCAATTGTCAGATGCGTTCACTGTTACAAAAAGAGTGACTAAATCATACATACTAGTTGCAAATGCTCCTGCTCGAATTGAAATTCTAAAAGGACAATCCGAAAATGAAGTCATTAATGAGCTTAAGACACGCCCTGAAGCGTGATAGACCAATCAGTTCTAAAGATAAAAATTATTGAAAAAAGAGAGCAGATAAGCATGATGGCCCCAATATGGAGAAATGTGTTTCAGAAGAAACACAAAATAAGACAAATCAAGATAGAAAATCCTGAAAGTATAAAAAATCATGACTCATGAGATCTCTATTGACTATATCAATACAGGAGGATTATGAAATCAAAATGAGATGAAAAATATTGATGAAATATTTTCCTATTCCGTAGCATGAGGATTATGAACCAAGTTTGTTACTAAATGTCGAAATAAGCATGATTGGTGATTGAGATAAACCTGCACAGAAAAATATAAAGTTCATAATAATGCAAGGTTCTCAATTCTACCGCTATAACAAGTCGTTATGCGGGTCGTGATTCACAAGGAGGGACTGTGATAGAAGATTTAGGTAAGTTCCTTCTAAGTTACTAGATCGGTTAAAGATTCTTCTTTATTTCTTAAAAAGAAAAGCGAAAGTTAGTAATAGAAGAAGAGAAGAAGATGGTGTTGGTGGTATTTTGAAAAGAAAAGAAAACTAACTTAAAAAGAAAGAATTAAATTGATGAAGAAAGAGTGGTTAAAAGTGAGATTCTAAACTAAGAAATTAAAATAAAGAAAAACTAAATACTTACCTATTCGGCGCTTGCTTACTGTGAATCCATTGCAACGATTTACCTTGGCTTGAAGGTTTTCACCGCATAGAATATAAGATTATCCTCATTCTATACTGCATATATTAGATCATCAAAATTATGAAAACAAGTATGAATTGATACAAAACTTACCCGTTTACAAGTGAGGATCCATCATCATAAACCATCAATGGGTCTTGCAAGGGTGAGGCATATTCGAGGCCGTTAGAAGCAAACGAATTGAGATCAAGCATAAAAGAAAGAGTACTAAAGAAAACTAAAAATAAAACAAAAAATGTAACTTTGATTAAAATAGAAACTATAAGCAAAAGGTGAACTTATATTAATTGTCACCCTTGAATCCACTCTCTTTTTCTTATGAATCTCTCTTTAATCTTAATTACATAAAGAAACATAAAATTACATAAAAAATAAAAATCTAAGTTAAAACTAAATTAAAACCTAGCCTAAGCTCTCCCTGTTGGAGCCCCTTTGTCTTCTGAAGTGGTGGTATTTATAGGTTGAAGTGGATAAGAAAGAGTGTGCTTGAAGATGAGACCAAATTGCTGGCCCAACAGAAAAAATCTTCTGATAAGGATGGAGATAATGTTGAAGATATGGACAAAATTGCTTGTCCAACAGAAAAGATCTTTTGATAATATCTCTTTTGGATATTTGGATTTAGCAATATCCCTTTGATTCTTCAAGCTAACCAAATTAATTCTTCTAAATTCGATTTTAACTGTATTTATTTAGTTTTATCTTTAGTTAACCAAATAGGTCCAATTAAATCAGAATTTAACTAGTTTTTATTTGGTCTTATCTTCTCTCCCTTCATTAAGACAAACTTGTAAAATAAGATATTATGACAAGGAACTAGCAGGATTTGTTATAGGATAAATGTGAGAATGTAATAAAAATAATGCAAAATACGTGTAAGATCAATTGAATTAAATAGAAAGACGCTATACATACTGAATTGAATTCACTCAATAAGTAAAAATATTTGGACCTATTATTATTACGCCCGAAGCGTTGAGACCAGTAGGATACAAATGAGTTTTTGTTCGAAAGCGTAATGAAAAAATGAGGTTGTGAGATATAAAACCCGACTTGTTACACAAGATTTTTCATAAAGACTTGGAATTGATTATGAAAAAACCTATTCTCTAGTAATGGATGCAATTATGTCTAGATATTTAATCAGCCTAGCAGTTTTTAAAAATTTAAAATG
Organism: Agave tequilana; assembly: GCA_038442645.1. Lineage (NCBI taxonomy): Eukaryota > Viridiplantae > Streptophyta > Magnoliopsida > Asparagales > Asparagaceae > Agave > Agave tequilana. The sequence goes on from JAVJIF010010594.1 coordinate 55,068, forward strand.
TCTTTTGGATGTTGCTATACCTTATTTATATGGATCGCTTAATAGCGATTTTTATATGAAAACCCTGAAGGATTTAAAATGCCTGAAGCATCAATTTCAAAACCCAAAGAGTTATATTCGATTAAATTACAAAGATCGTTATATAGGTTAAAGCAATCAGGACACATGTGGTATAATTTCTTAAGCGAGTATTTATTAAAGGAAGGAAATGTAAACAATCCTATATGCCATGTGTTTTTATAAAATCAACATCCAGATTCATTATCATTGCTGTATATGTTGATTTAAACATCATCGGAACTCATAAAGAAATTTTAGAAGCAATGATGTACTTAAAAGAGGAATTTGAAATGAAAGACCTTGAAGATCAAATATTATATTAATTTACAGATTGAGTACTTTCAAAGTGGAATACTTTTGCATCAATCAAACTATACTGATAAGGTCTTAAAACGCTTTAACATGGATAAAACAAATCCTTTAAGTATTCCAATGATTGTTAGATCATTAAATGTGGCAAAGGATCCATTTCGCTCTTGTGAAGATAATGAAGAAGTTTTTGGTTCTGAAGTACTATACTTAAGTGCAATTGGAGTTCTTATATGTCTCACTAATTATACTCGACCAGGTATAACATTTGCTACTAATCTATTAGTAAGATTTAGCTCATCTCCTACACGAAAATATTAAAATAGAATTAAGTATGTATTTCGTTATCTTTGAGGGACAACTAATTTGGGTTTGTTTTATTTCAAAGGATCAAAACAAAAAATAATTAATTATGTAGATGCAAGTTACTTATTAGATCCACATAAAACTAGGTCTCAAACATGATATGTATTCACATTTAAAGGTACGACGATCTCTTGACGTTTACAAAAGCAGACACTTATTTATTGTCACTTCTTCTAATCATGCTGAATTTATAACACTTTATGAAGCAAGTCGAGAATGTGTATGACTAAGATCTGTAACTCAACACATCCAAGTAACTTGTGGATTACCAGTCGATAGAGATCCAATAAAACTATTTGAAGACAATGTTGCATGTATTGTGATTAGAGAAGGATAGTGTGAAGTTTTTGCACAAGTATTATGTAAAAGAGGAAAAGTTTAGAGTCAACCTTTAGTGCTTGAACACTTCACAATGTAGTTAATATGATTGATGTATCCTTTCCAATCTCCGTTATAGCATGGGCTATACCGAGTCGAATCCTCAGGGAGAGCTTGCGATGGAAGCGTTACGGTTTGTAGTGAAGATAGAAAACGAAGATTCTTCTTTGTCTTAAAAGAATAAAAATGAATTGGAAAAAGAAGTAAAAGAATTGGTGGATTTGTTCATGATGGAAAACGAAAAGAAATCAAAAGGAGATTGGCTTTTGGATTAACACTAAAAGAAAGAAAACTTTGAAAAGACTCTTAGAATGAGAAGATCATGACTAGCTAACCTTACTACCTTGCTAAAACTTACTAAACTCCGTGATGGTGAATGCGTGCCTCATGTTGATTCATCGGCAAAGATTTGTCTTGCGTGTTGGTCTAATTACTTTCCCACTTGGATGAGGGGTGATCATTCTTGGACTTGTCTTGTAGCCTCATATATGTCATTGGCCTACAATATAGACTTTCAATAATGGAATCAAAAGAGCTACACTCAAGGGATGCTAAGGAAGAAGATACAACATTCATTAAATGAAGTAAAGAAGTTGTACAACAAATAGCATATTGGTGATCCATCTCCATGTTCCATCACGGCACTTGTTCTAAAGACAAGGCTCTAAATGAGGCACACATGAATCATATGGAGAATTACAACAAGATATAGCCAAGCATGAAAGTAACCCATCGGAGAAGAGAAGGCCATACAACTTGCAAGATTAAAGATAGCAATCACCCATGAGTTAGTAGTTAGTAAGGTTAGTGGTTAGCTAGACATGAGAAGAATTAGCTACTAGCCATTACAATAAAAGAAAAGCAAAGCATGAATAAAAGTGCAAGTAAAGTAAAGCTAGAATTAAAGAAAGCAAGTAATACTAGAAAAAGCTCAAGTAGAGAGAAGAGAATGGATGAATCCTTACTTCACAAGTTGTCACTACTTGGTGTACACAAGCTTTCTCTCTTTTACAACTCTCTTTTGCAGAATTTCTACGGAGGAAGAAGATCTAGAGCACTACAAAAATCCTAGAGAAAAATCCTACAAAAATCCAAGCATCTAATCTCTAATCTCTAATCTCTCTTCCACACTCTGATGCGCAAGCCCTGGTCCTGTATTTATAGCCTCAGAGAGAAGTCTCCAGAAGATGGACAGGTGGAAGGAATCTGGGCCCTAACAGACTCGCAACTGCCGCAAAATTGCGGCATTCTTCTAGAAATTGCGGCAATCATTAGGTTGTTGGGCAACGGATTTCTGTTGCGAGGTTGTTAGAAGTTGTTAGCCACGTGGATCTTCTGGAAGAGTGAGTTGGCGCGTAGAATTCTCCAGATCCTGGGCTCAAACTTGGGCTCTCTTTTGGGCTTTTTAATTAATCTCTTTAATTATTGCTAATTAAAGTGATTTTGGGCTTTTTCTTATTTCAGATGTGGACCTGCAAAAATAGAGTGAATATGAGTAAAAATCATATTTTTATTTGTAATATGCATGGGATAATGTGGTAAAATATGCAGAATTGAATACCAATCATGTTGCTCAAATGAAGGAAAGATACATCAAAAGCGACCGAACCAAGTACATATCCCCAAAGTTCTCATTCATGCAAGAGCTTGAAAATGATAAGAAAATTAATATTCAATATATTTGATCAAGTGATAATGCCGCATCTCTTCACAAAGGCACTTCTACAACTCTCAAAAAACTTATTCGTGATATTGAAATGCGTCATCTGCGACATTTATGAAAAAGAACTACTTATGTTAACTTGAGGGGGAGCTAACGTGGCTGTATTTTTTTCTTTTATTATGATTTTGTCTCACAGAGTTTTCCAGGTAAGGTTTTTAACGAGATAATATAGAGCACGCATACAAAGATGATGAACTCTTTTTTTCTTCGCTATGATTTTATCCCACTTGATTTTTCTAGCAAGATTTTAATGTGACGTTATAAATGGTGGACAACAAGGAGTGTTATGAAATAATAGCTGCCCACTTTACTATACAGTAATTGTAAATTACTGTGCAATGACATAAGTGATGAGGTCATCATGCAAACAGTAATTGTATAGTACCCTAAAGTTTTTCTATAAATAGACCCTTTCTGATTCATTTCAATGTACGTACACTTCAGAAATTAATAAGAGTTTCTCTTTCTACTATCTCTCTTTAGAATTCTCTCTCTTAGTGTTATATTTCTCGGGTTTTACAACGCATATCTCATGTTATTTTGTGAATGAACATGATAATTGTCAATGTAAAAAAAAAAAAAAAATTATCCAAAATGCGAAAGGATTAAAGTTGCAGTCTCTAATCTGTTTCATCTCATGATGCAGTGCTCTTATGGATGTCAAAATACCTTCTTATGACAATCTTTCTCACATGGGAGGACACTAACAAGTAATTAGTGATTTGCCTATTGAAGCTTGTATCATCATTTACTTAATTCATCATGCCACTCATCCAGCAATCCATTCTGTTTTATTTGTTCAAGGGACCTCTTGAAGTAGATTCTTGAGAGATATTGGGTCAATGTTGAATAAAGCTGTGGCTGGTCCAAGGAGAAGTGGGTATAGACCTTTTCTATTCCATAGGCTTTTTTTTTTTCCAAGTTGTTTTGCTTGAACCAATTTTTATCCTTGCTTTTGGAATCATTCATGTATATGAATAGCTTCACATTTAACTTGGTGGTTCAACCTGAACAAATCTTTCATAGCTGCACCTCTTCCTCCTAGGCTATCTATAGCCCATAAAAGTAGATCCTTTCACTATTCATTTATTTGTGGTTATTAGAATAAAAATAGGATTTTTGTTATAGTATAAATATGATTTCTTTTCTTTATTTTGGATCTCCTACTCCAAATATGACATTGTGTATTATTCTAATCTTATTAAGACATGTATTTTATTCTCTATAAATAAATGACCACACCCTAATTGAGGGTATATGGTCTTCTCTTCATCTTCTCCACCTCAACATGGTATCAGAACAAAAAGTCTCATTTCTAACTCTAGCCTCTGCTTCTTTAAAAAATCCTAAATAAATTACTGTTTAGGTGAACTGTACTGCTGGTACTATTCATCGTGATCACTGAAAAAAATCGGAGATAGCTACTTAATCTTCTTTTGCAGTAAAATTTAATTACTATAATAAATATCTCGTTCCCGTTTTTATTGCTCTCATGGCTGATATTAAAGAAATCAAAGACCTCGACGATATTCAAATTATCATTGTGGAGTTGAATGACAAAAAATTTCTCTTATAGGAGAAATATGTGAGTCTTCTTTAATGCAAGAGGCAAATTGAAAATCGTTACTTCTATAAAACCTGCCTCTACTGAAAAGACATTTGAAGAATAGGAATGAGACAACTATTTGTTGATGACCTGGTTTTGAAACAGTATGGAATTCACAGTGAGTGTCAACTTTATGTTCTTAGATGCTGCAAAAGAAACTTGGAAAGTTGTTCGTGATACTTATTTCATAAAGAAAAATACCTCTCCAATTTATGAAGTGTGTGAGGACCTATTTAGTCTCCGACTAGACGGGAAAGTTTAAAAGACTACTACGGTCACTTCAAGGGTATGATCGATGAACACAATCTGTATCATTTATTCACTAATGATAATGAAGTCTTAAAAAATAATGTATGTTTGTAGGTTTCTTTCCGGTCTCAGTTCTCAACTCAAACCACTTCGAGGACAATTACTAGCAAGTGAAGGGGATTTCCTCTCTGCATAATACTTTCTTACGACTATCTCATGCATCCGAATCTTTTACAGCAACTTCTGATTCCTCTCCAGTTGAGGGCTCTGTCTTGATTTTCTTAACTGGTCGAGATAAAACTTTTCGAGGTTGTGGTGGTATATCTTTTCACGGTCGTGGTTTATCTACTAGAGGCTGAGTTTTTTTTATCATTGTTAGGACAGTTCTCAAAAGTGTACGCATTGCGATTGAACCAATCATAGTATTGACCGACGTTGGGAGTTACATGGCAAACTTTTTTTTAACCTCAAGCTGTTTATTTGTCTGGTACTCTCGGATGATCTACTACACATGACTAATACTCTTGATACTTCCATTGGCGAATATGTGACTATCAAAATCTGAGTATGATTCTCTTATTCAAAAGATGTATTTAGTCTTTACTTCAGATGTTGCTATCTTGGCACATTTTAGTATTTCTTGTTTAGCGAGTTCATCACCTTCATCTTGAATTATTGATTGTGGTGCATCAACCCACATGACTGATAAATCTAGTCTTTTTTTACCTTTCACACATTTTTTACTCCTATAATTTTTGTTGATGATAGATCCAAACGTAGTAATGGTACTGGATGGTAATTTCATTTCTTCTCTTGCACTCACTGATGTTAATTATATTTCATATGCTCCTTTTAATTTTATACCTGCGAGTCATTTGACCAAGCTCTTTAGTGTTCTATAACTTTTTTATCTTCATCATGTACTTTTAAAATCTTCAAATGAAGAAGATTGATGGGGATATAAGAGTCTATAATACCTTCAATGTGATGATCAACCTAAAGTGGAAGGCTTCTGGTCTGACATGTGATGAGTTTGTGATCCAGTGGCACTTATGTTTAGGTCATATATTTTAAAATTTATTAAATTGTTATTTTTGTTAAGGTTGTCTCTAAATTACAGTGTGAATCATGTCAGTTTGATAAATATCATAGAACTTTTTTTTATCTAGGGTAGTTAATCGTTGTCGTTCTCCATTTGCAGTTATTCATACTGATATTTTGGATTTTACTCGAGTTTAAATTGTGTTTGCTTTTTCTTAGTTTGTAATTTTTTATTGATGACTATTCTTGTATTACTTGGTTATTTGTAATGAAAGATCGCTCTAAAATTCTCTTTAGTTTTCAAAGATTTCATAAGAGATTAATACTCAATTTAGTTCACTTAAGATTTTATGATCTGATAATGTTTCAGAATATGTGCAACATGTTCTTCAAGATTATTGTGTTTCTCATGGTATAATTCATTAAATTTTGTGTGTTCATACACCTCAACAAAACGATGTTGCTGAAATGGGCTCCACGTAAAGGGTTGTATTATCATTCATCTCATTTGGATATTGTGAGATATTATGATGCTGATTGGGTGGTATCTGATTAATCGCCATTCTACAATTGGTTGTTGCACTTTTCTTAGAGGCAATTTGGTGACGTGGTATGAAAAAATAAAATTTGTTGCTCAATTCAATGCTGAGGCCCAATATAGAGTTATGGCCATGCAACTTGTGAATTGATATGGATTCAATCTCTTCTTTTTGAAATGGCCCTCATTTACAACAAGACAGTGGTGATGTATTGTGATAATCAAGCGTTATGTATATTGTCAATTATTCTGTTTTTCATAAACAAACAAAACATATTGAAATTAACTGTCTCGTTATCAGACACAATGATGACATATCAGATAGTCACTTCATTCGTCACATCGAGTTGTCAATTTGGAGATATCTTCGCTAAATCCTTATTTAGAAAGAATTTTTCAATTTTGTATAGTAAGTAGGGCATGATTGACATCTATGCTCCAACTTGAGGGGGATAATTAAAGTAGAAATAGAATTTTTTGTTATAGTAGAAATAATATTTTTCTTTTCTTTATTTTGGATTCTTCACTCTAAGTAGGACATTATGTATTTTTCTAATCCTATTAGGACATGTATTTTTTCTTTACATATAAATGATCACACCCTAATTGAGGGCATATTGTCTTCTCTTCATCTTCTTCACCTCAGCAGTGGCATTTTTCCAATGGAATGAAAAAAATAAACACATAGTTACAAACAAAGTTTCCTCTTGGTATGAAATCAGGGAAATGAAAATCAACTATCAAAATAATGAATTGTTAACTTATTTAGGCAAGATTTGATGTGACATAACAAATTGTTCAGACTAATAATTGGGTTACTACACCAACTATTGTGCATGTCCATGACCATGATCGACGTTGCAAAACCGTGACAATATATAATACTTGTAAAAGAAAATTATTGTAGAGAAAACTAGCAATACCAAGACAAAAGAGTAGACAAATACGAGGATTTAACGTGGTTCGACCTAAACTTGTACGTTCACGAAGAGAGAACTTGAGAGAGTTTTATTAATAAACTTGGTGTAAGAGATAACTTTCCTCTTAATTCTCACAAGAGTATTCACTTTCTTCTTGAATCCCACAAGATTGCAAGAGTATACCTACTTTCTATGTCTCCCACCTTCCTCCCTCTTTCTTGGCTTTATCTTTCTCCTTCATTTTGTTTCTTCTACTGCGTTACAATATTTATTTATAGAGTTTTACAATACAAACCTTATTCAAAGTATGAGATGATCTTGGCCGTTAGATGCTAGAAGAACTTAATTAATTCTTGTGGGAGTTGATTTCCTTGATCTAGAAGAATTCTAGACGATTCAAACTTTGGAAACAAATCTTTATTGAATATGAACTGATTCCTACTCGAGTTCTATCAGAAAAAGAATCTGAACGCGCCCAAAAAGGAAATTGAAAACATGTTTTGGGCTTCTGGCTGTCGACAGGCCCTGTCGATAGCCCTTGCTCCCCGTCGAAAATCTGTACTACGCTCTTTCTCTGTTGATTGCTGTCGACACAACTGTCGACTGCCCATTGTGTGCGGCCGATAGGCCTGTTCATCGCCACACATTTTTCTGGATTTGCTTTTGTTTTTGAGTTCTTTTTTCTTCTCCAATTCGATTGGATCTTTTTTTATCATCTCTTCTTGAAAACAAGGAAATTTCACAACAAGATTAGCATACAATTATACAATTTTTTGGGCTTTTCATATGAGACTCATCTAAAAGCTTTTGTTCTTGGTCTAAACATGTCATGACTCATTAATATAATGTGAATACATTTATGTACCAAGTCCTGTTGTTTCAACTTTTTCTTTTTTCTTTGTTCTTTTTGGGTCATCGAAAATATACATTGAAGGAAGTTCCCCATCTTCTGCAGTGTCTTTTTCCTTTTCTTTTCTGATGTTGATAAGCCAGATGAAGTTTAACCTATTTGGAAAATGTCATTTGTTAGGATTTTGTCTTGTTTTTCAAGAGGAGATGATGGTCCAAGAAAATCCAATTGGATTGGAGAAGATGATGTCTTGAAGCAGAAGAAGCAAATCAAGGTGAAGCAGTTCCTTTTTCAGGCGATTGCGAGTTTTCTTTTTAGGAAGAGTATGAATAGGATTCAATTCCTATTCAATGAAAATTTGTTTCTAAAATTAAAGGTCTAGAATTCTTCTATATCAAGAAGATCAACTCCTAATGGAATTAATCCTTCAAGCATCCAATAACCAAAATCATCTCATAGTCCAAATAAAAGTTGTATTATAAAATCCTATAAATAAAGGGTTGTAACCGAAGATTTAGGTGGAGCAGAGAGCAGAAGAGCAAAAGAAAATTGTGAAGAACAACAATGTAAGACCCTAAAAAGCCAAGAAGGCCTTAAAAAGCCAGGAAAGAGATGAGCAAGGTATGGTGCATAGAGAGAAGGTATACTCTTGCAATGTAGACGTAGATTCAAGTGGAAGGTGAATATTCTTGTGTCATCAAGAGGAATGTTAGATCTCTCTTTGGATCAAGTTTATTAATAAAGCTCTCTTAAGTTCTCTCCCCGTGGACATAGGCCAAGTTTGGGCCGAACCATGTTAAATTGTGTGTTCCTATATCTTTTAATATTCATCTTGCGTGCTCGAGGTAACCGATTTCATGGCGTTCTTGAGGTCATCAGTGGGGATCTCTGTATCTCTCAACTATTGGTATCATAGTAAGTATGGTATTCCAGGTTATGCACACAATAATTGGTATCGAAGTATATTAATTTTGTCATAACAAATGATATCAGAGCTGATGGTGTTCGTTCAAGACTCGAGTGCTTAAGATGAAGCAGAAGATGTCAAGTCAATGGAGTCGGCGGAGACATCAAGATGAAGGAGACAACAAGAAAAATTCAGATTTGTTTTAAGGTAAAAATCAATGACTTTTGAAGTATATTGATCAAGGTGTAGTCGTCAAGGCTCAATGTTACTCAGATCTGAACACGGTAGACGCAAAGGCGATGATCGGATCATCGCCGATGATCGGACGACAAGATGGGGTTGACGAGCTCACGGAGGCATCACATAAGGCATTCCATGGAGGCCGCTGCGATAGCAAGTCAAAAGAAAAAACAAAGGAGGGTGATGAAGACGATCAATGGACGAGATTGACCGGAAGATAGATCGTGCAACCATAGTCGGATTCAGACAATCAAGATGTCGAACCCTATATCTTTCAACATTCTCGATGCAATTGTGGGTGCATATTGAGGAGATTCTAATGTCTGATGCAGGTTCTGTACATATCGGTTAAAGGAGTCGATGAAGATCACAGTCAAAGTTACGACGGATTAGTCGTGACACGATGAGATTATTGCAGGTATTGGTGGATCTATCAGGTTTGAAGATCATCAATAGCAGGATAATAGATCTGACAAATATCAATACAGTGGTGGATGGTAGCCCTGATTGATGGCAAGAAGACCATGATAGTGTGTGACGGGAAGGCCCAGTGACCATGACAATTATGTGAAGGCTATAAGTCTCAAGGTTAAAACATCGATAAAAAGTGGACCATCACCAAGTGATCGGTGGAAGACTATGACACGACAAGCCCTTGAAAATATTCGTGTAACGATGATAAGACCATGACAGAATTAGAGGCGGATTGCCTCAACACCAGTAGGGCCCTCATTGATGGGAAGGCGTCACAAAGCGGGATTTGTTGGTGGCGACGGTGATGCAATGCAAGCTAAGAAAAGAAATTAGGTCAAGGAGTTTCAATGAAAAGCTTTGAAGGGAGCTCACTTCGAGGTGGAGCTTCAAGGAAAATTGCAATGGGTCTAAGTGTTGCAGGATGATTAGTTTCCAAATATATATATTTCATACCACATCTTCATATTTATTCTGAATAAAATTTTGTTAATAATGACTTTCTTGTGTGCTTTATGTTCATGGCATGAAGTGAAGAAGCCCCAAACTTTCATTTGTTTGGGGATTTTTATAGCCTAGGAGTAGCCCAAGACTTTGAAGCCCTATCTGCAGATAACAAGAAATCGACAACAAGTACAAAGACAAGTGTGCAGCCTTTTGCACACTTCGGCGCTGCGCACACGGCGTCAATACGGTCGCGGAAACGCGTCATGGGCCGTGTTTCTGCCGCAGTATTGTGGAGCTACACGTCGATTTTTGACGCTCGCCCAGAGGCCCCCTGTGCTATATATATATATATATATATATATATATATATATATGGTTGAAGCAGAACAGAGGAGGAAGAAAGATTTTTAGGGTAGTTTTCTTCTCTTTAGTATAGTTTAGTTTTTTCTTTTCTTTTGTATTTTTCCTTTATTTTAGATCTTGTAAAAGTGAAGAGTAATTCTTAGGATTGAAGTTAGAGTTCTTTTAATGGAGGGTGAGACTTTATGAAAAGTTTTCTCTTTATCTCTACTTGTTTTCTTTTCTCTAAATTTTTACATGTTTAGCTAATTTTCTCTCATGGTATCTAACTACTGACCACTAACTTGCTAACTTCTTATTTGATAATCCACATGAATCTATTAGCCTCTGCTTGACCTTGCTTTTGGAAAAGCCATTGATGGCTCATGATGATAGATTCTAATACTCTAACATCTAATTTTTTAACAAACTAATATTACTTTAGTGCATGCTTGCTCTAGTATAGTTTTGATGATTTAAGTGTATCTTGCACTTGTTTTTTTTGAGTTTGAATGTGAAGAGCGATCTTATGGGTCATGTTTTAAAAAACTCTTGAACCAAGGACTAGTGATGGCCAAGGATACATGTATGACAACTCTTACTAAGAGGTTAGCATGGTTAGTGGAGTCATTAGTAGTTAGTAGTCATGAGTTTTCTTTCATTTTTACTTGTTTTAGAAATAATATCAAAAATCACAAACATCTTCTCTTCAATATTTCTATATTTATTTTCATTGTACTCTTCTCTTTCAATATTTGTTTTCTTTTCTTTTGATTTTTGAAACATAGAAGAAACGTTAACACACACGTGAACATACCGTTAATGCTTTTATCGCCTCCTGTCCTTGTGAATTCGACCCGTTTAGCCTCTATGTTATAATGGAAATATCGAGGAAGCCAAAGCATACACACTTTTTCAAAATGACACTTTTCGTGCACAGTTTCACCCTGATCACATGACGACTAAAGAAATGGTGCATTCGGGTAAGGGCTGAGATGGCCTAAGGCATGGCGGTGAATCCGCCAAAGGTCCCGGGAGGGGGCAAGGTTAAAAGACTTCACGATATGGTTGCAACAAAGGAAAAAATTAAGGTAGTAATCTAAAATCTCATGTTGTTTTGTTAAAGGCTTGAAAAACAAGTCAAGGTAGAAATTGTTAGGATTTTGTCTTGTTTTTCAAGAGGAGATGATGGTCCAAGAATATTCAATTGAGTTGGAGAAGACGATGGCTAGAAGCAGAAGAAACAAATTAAGGTGAAACAGTTTTCTTTTCAGGCGATTACGAGTTTCCTTTTCAGAAGGAGTATGAATATGATTCAATTTTTATTCAATGAAGATTTGTTTATAAAGATTAAAGGGTTTAGAATCCTTCTTAATCAAGGAGATCAACTACTAATAGGATTGATCAAGATTTTTCAAGTATCCAATGGCCAAGATCATCTCATAATCTAAATAAGAGTTGTATTGTAAAATTCTATAAATAAAGTGTTGTAACATAAGATTTAGGTAGAGCAGAGGAGGGGAAGAATGTTGTGGTGAACAACAATGTAAGGCCCTAAAAAGCCAAGAAAGCCATAAAAAGTCAAGAAAGAGAGGAGCAAGTTGAAGGTGCATAAAGAGAAGGTATACTCTTGCAATCTAGGTGTAAATTCAAGGGGAAGGTGAATATTCTTGTGTCATCAAGAGTAAGGTTAGATCTCTTTATATCAAGTTTATTAATAAAGCCCTCTCAAGTTCTCTCCCCGTAGACGTAGGCCAAGTTTGCGCCGAACCACGTTAAAATGTGTGTTCTTCTTATATCTTTTAATATTCATCTTGTGTGCTCGAGGTAATCGGTTTCATGGCGTTCTTGAGATCGTCGATGAGGATCTCCGTATCTCTCAGCTATTGATATTATAGTAAGTATGGTATCCCGAATTATGCACACAACAATTGATATCGGAGTATATCCATTTCGTCACAACACCATTTACATTTGATAAAGTGCAGAAATTGCTGCTTCTTAAGCTAGCAGCTAGCTCTCTAGCTGAAAATTCTTGTTTGTTCACATAAGGTTAAAAACAGAGAGAAATGATTCAAACAAGATTTGTGAAGAAACTCAAAAACATTACAAGGTTAGGCAGACAAGGATGATATTTTGGAATATATAACTTTTAATCTTATATACAGACAGAAGAGGAAAGAATTATGCATTCACTGATGAATGCCACAGGGTAAAACAAACAAGAATATAATTTCAAGTGTATCGTTCACATGCGAGGTCTGTTATCTAGAGGGCACATGCCTTGGTTGGCACACCGTAGGTAGACCCGACCAAAGCATAATCCTGTTCTGGCCATGATATTTGTTATCAGTGTGCATGCCCAAGATATCTATTCAGCATGCTGCAACATTGCCTACAGTTAGGTGGATCGATCAGGTGACCGCTGCCTAGGATGGGTGAGGAAAGCCAAGAGGCGGCGGAGAACATCAAACTGTCTTGTTTGTTTAGGTACTGATACAGATAGATGCCAATGAGAGGGAAAACTAGATCAAATGGGATGTCATGCATGGCTTCGATATGACATGAAATATCACACAACCAAGAATGAGGAGAACGAAGAGAAGATGTCTAATAACTGAAACCTATCATCCATTAGATGAAGTCAAGGGGAAAAGGCTGGCTTTCTTTGCAAAATTCATTGGACATTGACCCTTGAAGCATTATATGTTGAAGTGATGACTTCTTATAATGAAAAAAATAAGTGATTATGTTAAGAACTTTGTCGTGCGATCGAAACATGCCTAGCTATTATTAGTCAAATTTTAGATGACATGAGTTGATTTTCATAATATACTGCTACAGCGGAACTTTTGGTGTTTTATTGTAAGTTAACATCATGATTCCCAGTTTTTCTTGGGTGTGCTTATTCTAACCTTGGATTTTGGACAGGACTTAAACAGGATCACTGTTTGGGGATGTTGCATCGACTAGGCAATGAGTCATCTGCATATCAACGTGTATTTTTGGGTGGCTACAGGAGCTGGTTGCCATTATTATCCCTTTTGTCAATGCGAGGGCCTTTCTTTTATTATGTCATCTTGGACTTAGACCATGCATTTGTTTGGGTTAGATTGGTTGCCAATCTTCTTCATATACTGTAAATAAAATCCAAGCTGTTAACATTAAATACACTCTTTATGATATAATTGTCAAGACTTATGAACTTTTCTCACTGTTTTATTAAAATGCAAAATAGTAGAGACTAAGCTACATATTTAAATAAATAATTTCAGTTTGGGAGATGATTGGGTCGAATGTTTGTTTACGATGACCAGATTTACTTTTGTTTTTTTCCTCTGTCACAATTACCCTGCTCTTCGCGTTGCTCTTTGCTGTGGTCTTTTCCTGTTCATGCTGTTTTATTCTTATGGTCTTTATGCTATATGTAATTGAGAGACTTGTGTCTAATACACAAGATATCCAAAACTTATACATGGCATTTCTTTCACTTCACCAAGATTAGAAAAATAACCAGACAGTATTGTATTGATTATGGGCCTGCTCTATGTTGGAGGGAATCTGACTGGCCTCCACTTGTTGCATAGTTGTCAGAGAGTAAAAAAACAAAGCAGTTTGAATAGAAAATTGTCCTTTTCCTCCTTTGTGACTTGGAACTTCAAAGAATTTAAGGGTCTCACAACAAAGGGCTGCATGATAAGAGCTCGAGGGTCATCCCACAGGGCTTCATAGTTCATGGACTGTCAAAATCAACCTTGCTTAGTCTTGAGCTTAAGAAGAGAAGATCAACTAACATGACACGCTTTCTCCACTTTGAAAGGAAGTTTAAGAGGCTTCTTGTCATAATTCCCCGAATATTCCTTAATTTGGTGAGGGAGAGGAAGACTGCTGCCAACTCTTCCGACCTCATTGCAGTTGGAATCAACTCAAAAAAAAGGCAAATTCTACTTTTCCTTCAATAGTGAACTGTTTATAGTGACAGATTCCATTTGGATGCTCAACAGATTCTTATTCCTTGGAAGAATTTGATAGGCGGGTTGCTAGAGCAAATTAATTAGAAGCGTGATTATATGTACTATAAATTATCTAAGTTAGAACATCATCTAATTTGAGTCATTTGTCATTTTATTCTCACTCTAATTCTCAAAAGTAGACGGCAGAGTGAGAAGTCCTAGCGACCTATCATTCTTCTTCGTCGGACTAGACACAAAGTAGATACAAAATAAGAGGTTCAAGTTAGGCACGAATGCACTCACATTGACTCAAGTACGAATTAATGGAGACATGAATTACCCGGCCCAAGACGACACATGGACCGGCCTGATATCTGGTAGATTAGCACACGAAGGTATATGTCTAGGCTCATACACTACTTTGGATCTGGATCTAATTGTTCCTACGTGGACTGTGCCAGGACTTGAGCATGCACGAAATGACATTGTTATTGAATTTGAAATTTTGGGATATGGATTTTTAAATTAAGGAGAATACCTCTCTGGTTTCAAATGATGGTTTAAATGAAGTATTTTCAGTATCTTGGTTCTGTTGGAATTGAAGAATATAAAAGCGAATCTTTGAGCTGAGTTATGGCAAGATCCGTTGATCGAATCAATTGGATGATGGTTGGAGTGTGTTCTCCTTCCATTGGGGATGAACGTGGTATATTCATATGTTCAATTCCGACTTCGAATGAATGAGATATTCAAGTCTAAAAATTGCCTAATTCAAAACCAAAAATGAGACTAAAGGTAGCTAAAAGCATTTAGTCCCACATTGGCCATGTGATGGAAGTTTGTGGTGTATAAATAGAGAAAATTGAGAACAAAGGGCGTGCCCTTTGGGTACTTGGAGTTTTCGCGCGCGAAAAGGAGGGAACTATGCTCGCACATGCGTGCATGCGCGCGCGCCGCCGCTGGCGGCCGGCAGGCGCCAGTGCCGGGTTCGGGTTCGCTACCCGGCCTGGTTCCTTTTGAATCGGGTCTCTCGGGTATGGGTTGCGAACATACCCGAACCAGACCCGCTCCGCTCCAGATCCAAACCGCCCGCCTGCAACGGCTGTCTAAAAAACCGTCCAAGCAGTTGGGCGGTTGGACCGTTGTACAGTTGCGGGCGGTTGGACCG
This sequence comes from Agave tequilana, assembly GCA_038442645.1. NCBI lineage: Eukaryota > Viridiplantae > Streptophyta > Magnoliopsida > Asparagales > Asparagaceae > Agave > Agave tequilana. Next base: position 70,633 of record JAVJIF010010594.1, read on the forward strand.
AACAGTTGCAACGGTTCGGTCCGAACTGCTGCAACTGTTGGAAATCAGTGGACGAAAACGCCCCTCCCGGAGCGCTATAAATAGCGCTCCGGTTTCCCTTTCTCAGACACACCAAAAATAAGAAATAATCTCTCTCTCTCTGAGTTTTGACCTGCCTGAAGCGAGTTTCGGCGTTCTAAACCGAGCTTCCAGCGAGAAGTAGGAAAGCGACTTTCAAAGAAGATTCTGCAAAATTCAGGTTTCCCTTTCTCAGACACACCAAAAATAAGAAATAATCTCTCTCTCTCTGAGTTTTGACCTGCCTGAAGCGAGTTTCGGCGTTCTAAACCGGGCTTCCAGCGAGAAGTAGGAAAGCGACTTCCAAAGAAGATTCTGCAAAATTCAGGTTTCCCTTTCTCAGACACACCAAAAATAAGAAATAATCTCTCTCTCTCTGAGTTCTGACCTGCCTGAAGCGAGTTTCGGCGTTCTAAACCGGGCTTCCAGCGAGAAGTAGGAAAGCGACTTCCAAAGAAGATTCTGCAAAATTCATTCTGAAAGAGGGATCAGAAAATTCAACAGATTCTTTTATAGAATTGTTGTTTGAATCTGGTACTTCTGAAGAAGAATATTCTTCAACCTTCCTTCGTCCTCAACAGTGGGTGCTACTCCAAAGTAAAGGCAAATATTCATTCGAAATTTGTCCTTATCCCGCTGCTTCAACGATCCTGTGAAGGTACTGGTTGACTACGGTTCGACCGTACGGTGATTTGGTAGTGCTATTCAAATACCGTGAAGGAGTGTTGTATCTTGGGAGACCAGTGTTCATTATCCCTTTAGCACCGGTGCGGGGGACGTAATTGTCTTAAGGAGATTCGCTCTAAGCGTACCTCACTCCAATTACTGTATAAGTGAATTAATTTATTTATACAGGGGATATACTGATATTCAGTATATCGAGGCTGATTTAGATTCAGTCTAGTTAGTGTTTAACCAAGGAAGAAAATTGAAAGTGGTTCTTAAATTAAGGAACGTTCTATTGAACAGAAAACCTCCCACCTGATATTTGCCGACCTGGCCAATTAAATTGTTGATATTTCAGTGATCTTGAATAGTTGTCAGATTGATTACTGTTAAGCAGAAACCAACAATCTTAAGACAATTAGCGTATTGAAGTTTCTTACTTCTGTGCTGCTTGAACTTGCAGAAAATGTCTGAGACTAATCAAGATAGTACAAGTAAGGCATCAAACATGTAGCTCCAAGCTTTAATGCCTACTCCACTTCCTAACCCGAAACCGGAGAAGCCAGGATAGTTTGACGGCACAGAATTCAAGAGGTGGCAACAGAAGATGCTCTTCTACTCGGCCACTCTTCATCTGGCCAAATTCCCGCAGGAAGATCCACCAGAACTCGGAACTGATCGGGACTCAGTCCTTGCAGTCGATGCTTGGATACAAGGTGACTTCCTTTGCCGAAATTATATTTTAAATGGACTGGATGACTCTCTTTACAATGTCTACAGTCCCATCACAATGGCAAAGAAGTTATGGGCCAGTCTTGATAAGAAGTACAAGACTGAGAATGCTGGTACCAAGAAGTTCATCGTAGGATGATTTCTGGAGTACAAAATGGTAGATAGCAAGACTGTAATCAGTCAGGTGCAAGAGTTCCAACTTATCTTACATGAGATAGAAGCGGAAGGTATGATTCTTTCTAAAACTTTTCAGGTTGCAACTATCGTGGAGAAACTCCCACCTGCGTGGAGAGATTTCAAGAACTACCTGAAGCATAAGAGAAAGGAGCTAAAGTTGGAAGATCTCATTGTGAGGCTTCGTATCGAGGAGAACAACCGCAAGTCTGAGAAAAGGAGCAGCAAGAACTCCTACGAAGCAAAAGCCAATGTGATCAAAGACTCAAAGGGGAAAGCGTCTACTTCCAAAGGCTTAAAGCGGAAGAAGACTTCCCAGGGGTACAAAGGCAAGGCACAAGAAGGCAAGAACATGCGCTTCAAAGGAACCTGCTATATCTGCAACAAAGAGGGGCATAAGGCGAATGAATATCGCAGCCATCTCAAGAAGAACAAGAAGAGCCATCCACAGGCGAACTTGACCAACCATGAATCGCCAAGCCTTTCAGCTGTAGTGTCAGAAGTGAATCTGACAACCAATAATAAGGATTGGTGGGTAGACACTGGAGCTACCCGGCACATCTGCTCTGAGAAGTTATTATTCTCTAAATATCAAAGACTAGAGCAAGATGAGTAACTATTCATGGGTAATTCAGCCGCCTCAAAGGTTGAAGGAAAGGGCAAGGTCATCCTGAAGTGGACATCGGGGAAAGAGCTTACTCTTAACGATGTGCTTCATGTTCCAGACATCCGCAAGAATTTGATATCCGGATCAATACTTAGTAAGAAAGGATTTAGAATGGTATTTGAATCCGATAAATTTGTACTTACTAAGGGAGGGATATATGTGGGAAAGAGTTATCTTGTTGATGGACTTTTTAAAGCCAATGTTGCAGTGGTAGATAAAAAGTCTGTGTATTTGTACCCGAAGCTTATAAATAAAGGAAAATCTTCTGTTTATTTGCTTGAGTCTCCTATTTTGTGGCATGCTAGATTAGGGCATGTAAATTACAAGTCATTAAAGAACTTGTCTAATCTGGGATATATTCCTAAACTCAACTTGGAAGAAATTCGCAAGTGTGAGATTTGTGTTGAGGCCAAGTTGGCGAAAAATTTATTTCACTCAATTGATCGAAATACAGAACCTTTAGGGTTAATTCATAGCGATCTGTGTGATTTGAAGTTTATGCCAACTAGAGGCGATAAAAAGTATTTCATTACTTTTATTGATGACTGTACAAGATACTGTTATGTGTATCTTTTAAATAGTAAGGATGAGGCAATAAATATGTTTATAACATATAAGGCCGAAGTTGAGAATCAACTCAACAAGAAAATTAAGATTCTAAAATCCGATAGAGGCGGAGAATATGAATCAAATGATTTTAGTGAGTTATGTGCTAGTTTTGGTATAATCCATCAAACTACAGCACCATACACTCCTCAGCAAAATGGAATTGCTGAACGGAAGAGCAGAACTTTGAAGGAGATGGTTAATTCCATGCTTATAAGTTTTGGAGCTCCACAGAACTTGTGGGGGGAAGCTCTATTAACTGCAAATTATATTCTAAATAGAGTACCCCATAAGAAATTTGGTCTAATACCATTTGAGTTATGGCATGGAAGGACACCTTCCTACCATTACCTCAAAATGTGGGGGTGCCTTGCAAAGGTGCTGGCACCATTACCTAAAAAGACTAAGTTGGGAGCAAAAACTATGGACTGCATATTCATAGGCTATGCCTTGAATAGTAGTGCCTACAGATTTCTGCTTCATAAATCAGAAATACCAGATATTCATGTAAACATGATTATCGAATCTAGAGATGCTGTGTTCTTTGAAGATATCTTTCCATACAAACGGGAAGCAGATAAGACTTCTAGGAAAAGAACACACGAGATGGCGTTCAGGGAAGAAAGCCTCGAGGAACCAATTGTTAATGCGAAAACTGAACCAAGAAGAAATTAGAGATCTAGAATCTCAAAATTTTTTGGTCCAGATTTCATAGCATACGCTATTGAAAGCGAGCCTCAAACATTTAAAGATGCTATGTCAACCCCAGAAGCACAAATGTGAAAAGAAGCTATAAATAGCGAAATAGAATCCATACTAAGTAATCATACTTGGGAATTGGTAAACTTACCTCCTGGCAGTAAACCAATTGGGTGTAAGTGAATTTTCAAACAAAAATTAAAACCCGATGGATCTATCGATAAGTACAAGGCTAGATTAGTAGCCAAGGGTTATCGACAAAAAGAAGGACTTGACTACTTCGATACTTATTCTCCAGTAACAAGAATAACGTCCATTCGGATGTTGATTGCAATTGCAGTATTGCATAACTTAGATATCCATCAAATGGATGTCAAGACTGCATTCTTAAATGGTGAATTAAATGAAGAGATATATATGGAGCAACCTGAAGGATTTATAGTCAAGGGCCAAGAACACAAGGTGTGTAAATTGGTAAAATCCTTATAGGTTTAAAGCAGGCTCCTAAACAATGGCATGAGAAATTTAATAGTATCATGATCAAAGATGGATTCACTATCAATGAATGCGATAAGTGTGTTTACACGAAAATAGTTGGAAATGCGTGTATCATTGTTTGTCTTTATGTAGACGACATGTTGATACTTGGGACTAATATTGAAATTATTAAGTCTACTAAAAGAATGTTATCCAACAGTTTTGACATGAAGGATTTGGGGGTTGCTGATATAATTTTAGGAATTAAAATCACCAGAACATCAGATGGAATCAGTCTATCTCAATCTCACTACGTGGATAAGATGATAGAAAGATTCAAGGATCATGGGATAAAGGAGAATACAAATCCTTTTCTCCCACACGTCCACCTTCATAAGAATACAGGAACTAGAATACGCCAGTTGGAGTATTCTCAGATTATCGAAAGTCTACTATATTTGATGAATTGCACTAGACCCGATATTGCTTACGCTGTAAGCAAGTTAAGCAAATACACTAGTAATCCTAGTGATCAACATTGGACTGCTCTACTACGAGTATTGGGTTACGTATCACATACCAAGGAATATGCCTTGAGATATGAACTGTATCCACCTGTACTTGAAGGATACAGTGATGCTAATTGGATTACAGATTCTGAGGAATCAAAATCAACTAGCGGATACGTATTTACTCTAGCAGGAGCAGCGGTATCTTGGAAATCTTCTAAGCAAACATGTATTGCACGTTCCACTATGGAATCAGAATTCATAGCCTTAGATAAGGCTGGAGAAGAAGCAGAATGGCTTCGACAATTCTTAGAAGATATACCATTATGGCAAAATCCAGTGCCCGCTATATGTATACACTGCGATAATCAAGCAACTATATCTAGGGCACAAAATGTTATATACAACGGTAAGTCTAGACATATTCGTCGTAGACATAATACCGTGAAGCAGTTGCTCTCAAATGGAACTATCTCTATTGACTTTGTATCGCCAAAGGATAATTTAGCGGATCCGCTTACTAAAGGTTTAAGTGGAGAGCGTATAAATTGCGCATCGAGGGGAATGGGTCTAAAAGCCTAACCATACCGAGTCAGCTTAATGGAAACCTCACTTAGCGACTGGAGATCTCACGGACTAAGTTCAAGAGGAAAAACTAGTTATGATTGACTCAGCTAGTAAGCACTTAGGAGCTTGACTCCAATCCATTCCTAAGGTGCACATAAGTTCTTTTCTACAAGTGGATTAAGGATAAGCTTAATGCTTTTAATGATGCCTATATCTTGTTACTAAACAAGTGGAGTAGAGTAGACTACTCTTAATAGAACGATCACCTATGTGAGTATAGAGTTGGGTCGGCTCTTTGGGAATTTCTATGGAGGCTGTTATTCGCTAAAGATACTCTCTGAAACTAAGAATGTCCAGGGCCAAAACGGACACAACCGAGAACCAAAGTTGATTTGGAAAGTCACTGTGTGAGGCTTATTGACTTGGCTTACACTAACTTCTAACAATTCAAGACCTAGTTCACTGATTAGCCAGTAAGTCCGATAAAGCTTTCGCTATGGAAGGTTCAAGAACTAATTCACCTATCCTGATGCAGTTTCTTTTCTAAAGTACCTTTCATAATAGAGTCAGTCTCTTTGTGTGTCATTTCCTTGAATCTCCATTCATTATGGGCGATTGTTGGAATTGAAGAATACAAAAGCGAATCTTTGAGCTGAATTATGGCAAGATCCGTTGATCGAATCAATTGGATGATGGTTGGAGTGTGTTCTCCTTCCATTGGGGATGAACGTGGTATATTCATATGTTCAATTCCGACTTCGAATGAATGAGATATTCAAGTCTAAAGATTGCCTAATTCAAAGCCAAAAATGGGACTAAAAGTAGCTAAAAGCATTTAGTCCCACATTGGCCATGGGATGAAAGTTTGTGGTGTATAAATAGAGAAAATTGAGAACAAAGGGCGTGCCCTTTGGGTACTTGGAGTTTTCGCGCGCGAAAAGGAGGGAATTATGCTCGCACATTGATTAAGACTAAGAAGGTGTACTTATTATGTGTATAAGAATGTATTTGATGTACCCTTTCTTGTCTCCGTTATAGTATAGGACTATACCGAGTCGATTCTCAGGGAGAGCTCGCGATGGAAGCTTTAACGTGTGGTAGTGAAGTGAACAAACGAGTATTCTTCTCTTGCTTATAAACTTAGTGAATCAAATGTAAAAGAAACTAAAAGAAAGGATGGCTATGTTCATGGTGGAAATCGTTGGAAAAGAAATCAAGAAGTGGATGTGGTATTCACAAGAAAAAGAAAGAAAACTTAAAGAAAGCAATCCATGACTAGCTTACCTTGCTAGCTTGCCAAGACTTACTAGACTCCTTGATAGCGAATGCTTGCCTAATGTTGTCACTCCATTAGCGTAGGATTCGTCTCGCGTGTTGACCTAATTACTTTCTCACTTGCAAGATGGTGGTTTAACCATCGGAGAAGAGAAGATCATACAACTTGCAAGATGAACAAAAGCAATCACCCATGAGTTAGTGAAGAAAGCTAAGCTAGTGGTAAACTAGTACATGGAAGGAAAATTAGCTACAAGCCATTAAAGAACTAAAACAAAGCTTGAAGTAAATTGCAAGAAAGTAAACAAAGCAATAAAGAAAGCATGTAAAGAAAGCACATAAACTAGAACCAAGCTTCAAGTAGAGGAAGAAGGATGGATCAATCCTTGTTGCTTCAAGTGTCACCCTTGATTACACAAGCTCTCTCCCTCACAATCACTCTCTTTTACATTGATTTCTAGGGAAGAAGAAGAGGGATCTAAAGAACAAAACCTAAAGAGAAAAATACATGAAAACAACTAAACTAATCTCCTCTCTTCTCCATTCAGTCCTTGCTCGCAGGTCAAGTGCAGATATTTATAGCATTCAGAGAGAAGGCTCCAGAAGACGAGACAGCTGGCAAAATCTGGCGCCCAACGGCCCAGATTTTGCGACGGAAGCGCGGCAAATCTCGGCAGTTCTGTGGTCGTTGGCCAACAACTTTCTGTTGTGAGTTTGTTACGAAGTTGTTAGCCACGTGGTATATCTGGAATCTTCGTTTGTTGCGCGGATTTCTCTGGATCTGGGATTTGAATTGGCTTTATCTTTAATCTTGATTAATCACTTAATTATGGTTAATTAAGTGATTATTTGGATATCTCTCCTTTAAGTGTGTACCTGCAAATATGTAGAGAAGAGGAGTAAAAATCACATATTTATTTGTAATATGCATGGGAATTATGATGTAAAATATGCAATATTGGATACCAATCACACCCCCACACTTATTCTTTTGCTCGTCCCGAGCAAAACAAAGAAAAGAAAATCTAAACTACCAATTTATTACACGACTTTCGCAGGTGACGCGATTGCACTGAGCATGTGCAACAAGCCGTTAAACCTCTAGGTTACCCTAGAGGAGGAGTGTTGTCTCCTGAGGGTTTTCAGCGGATTACACCCACAAAATCCATAAAGAAAGAAGACAAATGTTAGTATTTTGAAAATGCATTTTGAATAAGAGACATGTTTACGAACTATTTTTGCAAAAATATAAGTGATCCTAGGTCATAAGTCCACCTATAATCATTCTTCCTTAAACTTAGTATCCATGCAAGATCTTGTCTTTAATTAAGGTAAGAATTCAAAATTGGATTGAATATTTTATCCTTCATAAAACCTAGATAGTATGCACACCGTGTAAGTGAAGATTTCTGGGATTTCAACTCTAACCATCAAGCCATTTATTTATTTATATATACTTTTATGCTTTTTTCTTCCCTTAGTTTAGGCTTTCTAGTCTACCCTTGTAGCGAGCCTTTAACCGATGACTCCCAAACCAGACGGTCTTAGGGCACCAGATGAGAAAACATCCCTCGGGTTTAAGGTCTCGAGTAGAAAAGGCCACGAAACTAAAGGGGATTATTTATTTCCTTTACCACCGTTAGGCGTGAATAATCATGCTTCTTGAGGCACATTTATCCAGCTTAATAGGTGATGTTTTATTCACATATATATTTTTTTTCTTTTTTTTTTTTTATTTATATGGCATTTTTGGTCTTTGTCTCCATCCCAAGAAATGTGTAAGTGTAAAGCGCATATTATCTAAGGCAAAAAATTCAAGATAAAAATATCTCACCAATTTTTCTTACTTAGCCTATAATTTCAAACAAGATCTATTATTTCAACTAGGTTTAAGATGTCAAAATTAAGGCTTTCTTAATTTCTAAGATACATCTTAATTTTCTTAAAATAGGTCAAAACTTTGTCTCTTATTTCAAAAAGTTTTTATTTTTATATTTTTATTATTTTTTTATTTTTGTAAAAGAAATGTAAAAGAAAGAAAATCTAAAAACTCTATGTTAGTAAACCCTCCCCCACACTTATTTCATGCATTGTCCTCAATGCATCGTGATATATGTATGCATGAAACAAATAGAAAGGGAAGGAAAAATATACCTCAAGGTGGTGGTTCCGGTGGTGGTCGGATTGGTCCACGAAACATGGCCCAATCAACTTTTCTTTGGGTTTTCAGGAACCCACCAGAAATTTCAATAATATGACCCACAAAAATGATGTGTGCATTTAAGATTATTATGTACATGCCCCCATCTAATTTCCAAATTCTTAAAATAATTTCTGAGTTAAATTTATCAACTACCTTGTCCCAGAATGGAATATAGAATGATAGAACGGTTGACTTGGACTCGGAAAGGAACACCGACTCAGGGAAGTGAATGAAGTCAAGTAAAGGTTCAGGAGTCGGAATGGATTCAGGAACTGGGTCCAAGTCAAGAAAATGAAGCTCAAGTCCACATTCAGTTTCCCATGATGGAATGTGACTATCTAAGATTAGTGATTCAAGTTCAGGAAGGTTGGGAATCAAAACTGACTCTGAAATGTTACTCAAATTGGGTAACAAAACAGGAGTCATTAATGATTCAGGTATTTGAACTAAATCACAAACTTGAGGGTCAAAGTCACATTTCTCATTGAGTTCAATTCCACAAAATTGTGAACTTGCCAATTTGTCAATAGGATTTTCAAAAAGGTATAATTGGTCAAGTTCAACATGATCCTCAAAGATGGGTGATTCAACTTCATTGTGAATTGGGCAAGGATCCAAGGTTGACTCCGGGAAAAGATTGATGTGAGGTAGAGATACCGGAGTCATTATCGAATCAGAAAAGAGGATTGAATCACTAAGTTGGAGTTCAAGATCACATTCCTTATGTAATTCAATTTCAGAAAAATGTGAACTTGCCAATTTATCAATGGAATTTTCAGAAGTATAGAATTGGTCAAGTTCAATGTGATCATCATCAAATATTGGTGATTCAATTTCACAATGGATAGGAACTGGATCCAATACTGACTTAGGAAATGAATTGAAAACAGGTAAGGATATGGAAGTCATGATTGAATCAGGAAGTAGATTGGAATCATCAAGTGAAAGTTCAGGATCATGGTCAAGTTCAATTTCATGAAAAGAAAAACTTGCCAAATTGTAAATTGGATCAGAAGTGTGGACAAGTTCAGTCTTAGGAGATGAAAAACTTGCCAAAATGTCAATGGGATTTGACGTTTGGACAAGTTCAATTTTAGGGAATGAAAAACTTGCCAATGTATCAATTGGATCTGAAGTTTGGACAAGTTCAGGTGATTGTGCTAAATTGAATCTGGACTTCCAAGACTACATGACTCTTTGGTTTTAACAGAGTGGCTAGTGACCTTAGAAATAGGATGATGATGAAGAGTTTGGATCATCAAATCTATGTCACGATCTCTAGCTTTTCGAGCAATGGTCATGTCTTCAAGCAACTTTTCACAAGTGATGATTTCATTATTTTGATGAAAAGATGAAGTGTGGTCTTGGAAGTGATGGTGAAATTGTGAGTCAAAAATGTGTGGTGATGGAAAGTAGACTCACACAAGAAATCTTTACTCGTTTCCATGACAAATGGTTGTTCATTAGGAAAAAGTGGAAGTGAGTAAGACTCTTGAAAATACTGTGGAATTGGAGAGGCAAATGGTTCTGGAAGTTGTTGCTCGGCCCTCTGAAGATTAGCTTCTAAACTCCTTAGTAACTCAGATTTTTCTTCAAATGGTTCAGAACAAGGAGTATATGAAGCGGAATCGGGAAATGAATCTTGTGAATATTGTGGACTTGGTGGAAATGGTGGACAAGGAGGTTGATAATTAAACTCGGGGGACTGGAATCCCCAATAACTCGATGAAGAGTTGAAATTATTTTGGACATTATAATTGTTAGATGGGGGGTATGGGTCATATTGATTCGGATAAGGCCAACCCGGTGTATTTGGTTGGTGCATATTGTAAAACACCGGGTTGGAATTATCCGAATATGGAGATGGTGTGAAATATGGATTATTATTGAAAGAATTTTTGAAGGCCATATCACACAATCACAAACAAAAACAAACAAACAAACAAACAAACAAAAGAAAGAAAAATTCTAACCTAAGTTAGGGTAGACTTAGACCTAGACGACTCCTAACTGATAGACTGTCCACGGGAGGTTTAGTGTAGACTCTAACCACAAGCTAATCAGCCAGGGAAGGGTAAGGTTGGTGGGAGGTTTTCCGTCCGAAGACGTTCCTTAATTAAGTAACCAGCAACCTTCGGGCTTTCGGCCCTCAACCCCTTTCCTAGACACTGATTTTGCAAGAGTTAAATTCCAACACTTTTCCCCCTTAGGATAATCTCCTAAGTGAGTCCGAGATGTCCCTAGGGCCAACGTCTACTTTTTATTAAATTAGGCTTGGGTTAGTGAGTGCTTGGGAAAATGATTTTCGGGCTAAGGAAAGGGTAATGACCTCCCCCACCTTATCTTATTTACGGGTATGCCCTTAAATTTGAATTGTGCAAGTGTACAAGAAATATAGCTAGGATACACTCAAAGCATGAAAATCAAGCAAGGAGTTTGTCCTAGTCTAAATGCAATGCAAACACGTACCTTGCCTCCAGCACTCTTCAACAGTAAAAGTAAAGAATTGAAGAGACACGTGCCTAAAATGCAAGTGTCTAAACAATTTTTAACAATTTAACTAACTTTTTACTGTTTTTTAATTAAGCAGGTATATGGTGAAAAATACAGGATTTCAAGTATAGCAGCAGATGATTTTGCAGATCTGAAGCCCCTGCAGAAAATTTGTCAGAAGTGAACTCCTCTGTGCCGCGGCCGCGCGGCTTTTGCCGTGGGAACGCGGCACTTTGGAGGGATCCTGGTCTCTGCTTTCAAGAGCAGAGGCCCAGGTCCACTTATATGTGACTGCAATGAATATTTTCCTGTTTCTTTACCTGTAACCTGCAACAGAGAAGAAGAATCGTTTAGTACTTCACTTTAAACCAAAAAGAACGTCGCTCTCCCCGGCAACGGCGCCATTCTGATTAAGACTAAGAAGGTGTACTTATTATGTGTATAAGAATGTATTTGATGTACCCTTTCTTGTCTCCGTTATAGTATAGGACTATACCGAGTCGATTCTCAGGGAGAGCTCGCGATGGAAGCTTTAACGTGTGGTAGTGAAGTGAACAAACGAGTATTCTTCTCTTGCTTATAAACTTAGTGAATCAAATGTAAAAGAAACTAAAAGAAAGGATGGCTATGTTCATGGTGGAAATCGTTGGAAAAGAAATCAAGAAGTGGATGTGGTATTCACAAGAAAAGAAAGAAAACTTAAAGAAAGCAATCCATGACTAGCTTACCTTGCTAGCTTGCCAAGACTTACTAGACTCCTTGATAGCGAATGCTTGCCTAATGTTGTCACTCCATTAGCGTAGGATTCGTCTCGCGTGTTGACCTAATTACTTTCTCACTTGCAAGATGGTGGTTTAACCATCGGAGAAGAGAAGATCATACAACTTGCAAGATGAACAAAAGCAATCACCCATGAGTTAGTGAAGAAAGCTAAGCTAGTGGTAAACTAGTACATGGAAGGAAAATTAGCTACAAGCCATTAAAGAACTAAAACAAAGCTTGAAGTAAATTGCAAGAAAGTAAACAAAGCAATAAAGAAAGCATGTAAAGAAAGCACATAAACTAGAACCAAGCTTCAAGTAGAGGAAGGAGGATGGATCAATCCTTGTTGCTTCAAGTGTCACCCTTGATTACACAAGCTCTCTCCCTCACAATCACTCTCTTTTACATTGATTTCTAGGGAAGAAGAAGAGGGATCTAAAGAACAAAACCTAAAGAGAAAAATACATGAAAACAACTAAACTAATCTCCTCTCTTCTCCATTCAGTCCTTGCTCGCAGGTCAAGTGCAGATATTTATAGCATTCAGAGAGAAGGCTCCAGAAGACGAGACAGCTGGCAAAATCTGGCGCCCAACGGCCCAGATTTTGAGGCGGAAGCGCGGCAAATCTCGGCAGTTCTGTGGCCGTTGGCCAACAACTTTCTGTTGTGAGTTTGTTACGAAGTTGTTAGCCACGTGGTATATCTGGAATCTTCGTTTGTTGCGCGGATTTCTCTGGATCTGGGATTTGAATTTGGCTTTATCTTTAATCTTGATTAATCACTTAATTATGGTTAATTAAGTGATTATTTGGATATCTCTCCTTTAAGTGTGTACCTGCAAATATGTAGAGAAGAGGAGTAAAAATCACATATTTATTGTAATATGCATGGGAATTATGATGTAAAATATGCAATATTGGATACCAATCACACATGCGTGCATGCGCGCGCGCGGGCGGCGGCCAGCCGGCCGGCCGGCGCCTGCGCCGGGCTCGGGCTCGGGTCCGGGTCTGGGTCTGGGTCTGGGTTCGGGTTCGGGTTCGCTACCCGGCCTGGTTCCTTTTGAATCGGGTCTCTCGGGTATGGGTTGCGAACATACCCGAACCAGACCCGCTCCGCTCCAGATCCAAACCGCCCGTCTGCAACGGTTGTCTGAAAAACCGTCCAAGCAGTTGGGCGGTTGGACCGTTGTACAGTTGCGGGCGGTTGGACCGAACAGTTGCAACGGTTCGGTCCGAACCGCTACAACTGTTGGAAATCAATGGACGAAAACGCCCCTCCCAGAGCGCTATAAATAGCGCTCCAGTTTCCCTTTCTCAGACACACCAAAAATAAGAAATAATCTCTCTCTCTCTGAGTTCTGACCTGCCTGAAGCGAGTTTCGGCGTTCTGAACCGGGCTTCCAGCGAGAAGTAGGAAAGCGACTTCCAAAGAAGATTCTACAAAATTCATTCTGAAAGAGGGATCAGAAAATTCAACAGATTCTTTTATAGAATTGTTGTCTGAATCTGGTACTTCTGAAGAAGAATATTCTTCAATCTTCCTTCGTTCTCAACAGTGGGTGCTACTCCAAAGTAAAGGCAAATATTCATTCGAAATTTGTCCTTGTCCCGCTGCTTCAACGATCCTATGAAGGTACTGGTTGACTACGGTTCGACCGTATGATGATTTGGTAGTGCTATCCAAATACCTTGAAGGAGTGTTGTATCTTGGGAGACCAGCGTCCATTATCCCTTTAGCACAGGTGCGGGGGACGTAATTGTCTTAAGGAGATTCGCTCTAAGCATACCTCACTCCAATTACTGTATAAGTGAATTAATTTCTTTATACAGGGGATATACTGATATTCAGTATATTGAGGCTGATTTAGATTCAGTCTAGTTGGTGTTTAATCAAGGAAGGAAATTGAAAGGTGGTTCTTAAATTAAGGAACGTTCTATTGAACGGAAAACCTCCCACCTGATATTTGCCGACCTGGCCAATTAGATTGTTGATATTTCAGTGATCTTGAATAGTTGTCAGATTGATTCCTATTAAGTAGAAACCAACAGGTTCTACACAACAGTATAAAATTTAGAAATGGAATCTCTGAACCCTTTTGCAACTAACGTTTTTTTTTCCTTTTTTTGGTTCTTTGGCTTTTTTTTTGATAATGTAGAGATTAAAATTTGATCAGTCAAGATCACGACACGAGTCCAGTGAAAAGAACGTAAACCAGCTCTCGGGAACTCATTCAGAAGTCTCCGCCATCTCCTATCCGAAGGTATCATTCATCCACAACTCCGAGACCATGCCACCTCCGGAAGGCACTACGACTCCAATTCAAAAGTCCCACCACGTGGCAACAGTTCCCTCCATCTCAATAGCAGATTGCGATGGATCCTGCAGATAGTGAAGGCGGTTAAGCACTCTTATTCCGTACTCACTCATGACTTTGTAAAGACCTTATAGCTAAACAAATAATTGGGGATAACGATGGATAACCCTCCAGCGTGTCAATCCCATCCACAAGACTCAACTCAGGCGGTTACAAGGATTAACAAATTCAATCCGAACAAGTGAAGATCTGTATTTATCTACATTCACTTCACTGCATCTGTCAGGTATAAATATACCTCCTTCTCCAACGAGAAATGATACTTCTCTAAACCTCAGAGCATATACCATACTACGCTGACTTTCTCTCTACCAGTCCACCAACACTACGCTGGTAGTTTTCCTCTGTCGGTCCTTCCTCCTTACTGACTACTAATTTTCATACCTGAGGGTTTTAAGCCGGCACCACAACTGTGCTCCTAGCCTGAAATGCGTCTTCCTTCTCTGTATGCTCTAATAGGTTCGATCGGGGCATCCAGTTGCTTATGGTAGAGTTTTATCCACAAATTGGTGCTTTCGTTGAGACTACACTCGAGATCCTCCTTCTATCCAACATGAACTCATATCCTTCCTTAGAAAGCCTCTCTCCTAACGTTGATGGCCCCAAAGAAACAAAAGATCGCCCATGACGATGCCCTGTCCAAAGACAGGACCAAGACCACTGCTAGAGGCATGATCCCTCTATAGACTATCGATCGCGAGCATGTTGAAGAAGACATTAGCTCCTCCTCAACTCAGAGGGCAACCGCCAATGCCCACGCGCCACCGCTGTACGAAGGCCAGATCTTTCAGATGTTCGCAGACATGAAGGAGCAAATGAAGAAGTAACAAACCTGGTCAGATCGCGATCGGTAGTAGGCAGCTCTTGACCATGAAAATGTCGCCTATGAGCATGAAGCACTGAAATGACTCAACGATCAACTTTAGACGTAGATCACCACCCTCCAAAGAACCTAGGTCTAGACGCAGCCAGAAGTCAAACCTAGAACTGGGGAGACTCAGGTCAGCAGGCCTATTACGAACTTGAGGCGGTCCAGACAGACTTCTATCCTACACGAAGACCACTCTAACAATGAGACTGATCCCTGAATGGGAATTCAACTTGATCAGACTCAGCGGAGGATCAAGGAGTTTTCCTCCATCTGAACTCTCAAGGAGCTAGTCTAAAGATGGATGGAGGAAGCTAAATTGTAACTCTGTAGGGAACCGAAATAGGCCACTGTCAAGGTCTCCGATTCCCATCTCTCCGAAGTGATTCTAGAGTGTGAATTTCAGAAAAAATTCACGACTCTGACCTTCGATTTCTACTTCAAAAACAGTGATCCCGTTTAGTACATCAGGTATTTTCGAGACAAAATGATAGTCACTTCCGCAATAATTCGCTTATATGCCTGACCTTTTCATCTAGTCTGAAAGATGTGGCTTCAGATTGGTTTTATTCTCTGTCGTCGAGTTCGCTCCACAATTTCGAGAAGATAACCAAAGCGTTTCTCACCTAATATGCCTCCCACCGGGAGGTCAAGAAGAATAATCACCACCTCCTCACTGTCAAAATAAGATAGGGCGACAACCTCAAGTCGTACATTGGCTACTTTTAGAACTAACTCGCCAAGGTTCCCAACTGTGGTGAAGATATCTCTGCACTTGCGTTCATCAACAGACTACAGATCTCTTACCCTCTGTACAAACATTTGCTGAAGCATGATGTCACTCGGATAAGTGAGGTCTTATTGTTGGCCCAAATGCCTTTCACCTTAGTTTTGATGATGACTAACTTATGAAGATTAGTTTGCTAATGATCTTATATTTAATAAGTTTCAGATATTGATCAAGATCTTAGTAGTAGGTGATTAGCTTCAATAAAGGATTTAAAGACAGTTTTAGAATTAACATGTGTAGATTCAAGAGCTCGCGCATTAAGATCGTATCAAGCACTCAAATGGAGTCAAGCTCTTTGAATCAAGTTTGGATCGAGTCGTCTTAGAGAAGAAGATCTACAAGAAGACTTACATCAAAGTTTGTTTAGTTTTGTTTAAGATCTTGTGTAAGGATAGCTTAGTTTTGATATGGTCAAGAAAACACACACACACACACAAGTTCAAAAAATTTAATTTCGGTTTAACCATTTAGATTTTCAAGAATATACATATCTTTAGTTTTCATGAATACATAGAATCAAAATAAGTTTATATAGTTTACATGTGTATTGGATTTCATTCATATACATCTATGTTTCATATTGTTTAAAACTTATTTTGATGATTCTAGTTCATGTGCTTCAAGTTTTGTTTTTATCAAACTTAGTTTTGGATTTAATGTCAAAAACATAGATATATCTTTTTCATGTGTACTAGATTATATCCATACACACTATGCTTCAATTGAGTTTAAATATCATGTTTTTGTATCTATACAAGTTTTGGAGAAAATATTTTTTAATTTCAAATTTTAAGTTTGAAAAATATAGTTTTTTTAAAGCTAATATTTCCATGCCTCAAAAATAGTTCAAATAGTTTGTAATATGTGTCGATTTTTGGTCACACATATTTGTACTTCAAACATTTATATGAATTTATTTTTGTGTATTTTATTTGATTTTATGAGATTTTATAGGACATTAAAAGCCAACTTTTTCAATCCTATAACCCCGTCTTGAGCCTACTGGCGGTCGATCGGATCAGAGCTCGGTCGACTGGTCGATCGACTAATGTGCACAAGACGTGCACAACTACCTTGGTGTTGGGCCGGTCGACCGCACGGTCGACTAGTCGGTCGACCGACCCAGAGAGGGAACTCTCTGGTTCTGGCCTCGGTTGAGGGCGATCGACCGTTAGGCAAGTCGACCGAGCGGTCGACCTGTAACCCCAATAGTCAGAAATCTAAGCGTTGGCTGGTCGATCTGGTGGTTGACTTACAGGCCAATCTGGCCTAGTTTCGGACCCCAACGGTTAGTTTTTCAGGGGGCCATATATATAGGTCCTGAGGCCAGTTTTCGCTAAGATTTTTAAGAGCCAAATTCTAATCTTCTCTAGTGTTTTTAGCAAATTTTTTAAAAGAGTTTTTGTGTCAAAATTCTCAATCTTTATTTGTTTTCAAAGTATTGGAAAAGTCAAAGAAAAGGAAGTCTTTGGAAAATTTATTTGGGCTTTGCTTTTCATATCTATCTAGAGTTTTTCCCAAGTATTTTTCTTTGAGATTTCATTTTCAAAATACTTTATTTTCTCACACTTGAGCTATTCAATTCTATACCTATCTATAAGATCTTGTTTTTATGAGAAAAATTATTTGTGATCATTTGTGATCACCAAGAGATTGTTTGTGAGCTTAGTGATCACTAAGTTGTATTTTATTTCTTTGCTTTGTGCTAGGCTTTGTGCCTTCTCTCTTGTGTAGAGGTGATTGTGTAGAGAGAAGGAGTTGTGTACTCCAATGTTGAGTCGGAATTTCCCATTGGAGGTCCCTGTGTGGAAGATCGTAAAGTGGATAGTTTAAATCCTTCTGTGTAAAGGGGGGACGTAGAGCAATGGCTCGAACCTCGCAACATATCTCGGTATCTGCGTTTGACCTTCTATCTCTCAACTCTATCTCTCTAATATCTTGCATTATTATTAATTGCTCATATAATATACATGCTTGGTATTATTTGTATGCCCACACTTGTGTTCAACCAAGAGGGCTTTTAAAGCACCTTAACTCTTAATCTAGAGGAATCTAGATGAGTAGTTCTAGAGTCCTTCACGGGAAATTCGGGCTCACTCTTAGTTACACGTTGTGTCATAGTAATTTAGTTTTAAATTTCGCATCATTCGTCCTAGATTAGCATTATACCTATTCACCCACTTTAGGTGTACTTTAATTGGTATCAGAGCTACCGCTCCTGATATTCTGTTTAACCACATAAGAGTGTGATCCTTGGATTGCTAATATAGTCATTTGCTTTGCACACATATAGTTTACACTCATGGATTATCTTACTCCACCTATGTTTGATACTTCTAACATAGATTTGTGAAAATTTAAAATGAGTTCATATTTAAAAGCCATAGGTTTGCATGTTTATCTTACCATTATCAAGAAAATCTATTTTGGTAATGACAAGTACTTATTGATCAATACACAAGCATTGCATGCACTTAGGCACACACTAAGTAAAGAGCATCTTTCTTTGATTTCTTATTATGATTTCGCTTTTGCAGTGTGGAACACTTTGACTTCTCCCAAGGAACAAAAGACAAACGTTTTGGAGAAGGAACCAAGAAAAGATGAGTACGGCCAAGCTTCCTTCATGGTCTAAGGGATTGACTCCCTTGAGGTACATTCGGATACTCATCTGGATGATAGTACTAGTTCTTCTAATGATGATCATGCTATGGATGTACATGCCTTAAACGAAGAACTATCTATGCTTTGTGAAAACTTATTGGAAAAATATAAACTTTTGAAAGAGAAAAAATTTAAATTAAAAGAAGAAAATAAAAACTTATTTTCAAAACTGAATTTAGTTTTGCAAGAAAAGATTGAGATTTCAAGTGAAAGGGAGTCCTTGAAATCCCAACTTGACCTTATTTTAAAAGAAAATGAAAATTTGAAAAATAAAAATGATTTTGATGTTGTTTTGAAGAATAATGATGTTTTGTCTTCAAACTTGAAATATTTTTAAAGAAAATGATATCTTTAAAAATAAATTGTTTTGATTACCAAGGAATTAGAAGTATTTCAAAAGAAAAGGATTCTTTAAAAACCACTTTGGCTTAAAAAGAAAAGTTTTCTATTCATATTTCCGCAGTGAAAAAGAAATTTGTTCTATTGCTTGTTCCACATCCTCTTCAGTTATTGAAAATGATATTTGTATTTGAAGAAGAGTGTTTATTGTTTGGGCTTCATTTTGAGCCATTGTGCCACGGACCATAAGAGATTAGAATCTATATTCCGAAAGAAATATACTCCACATATGCATGTACATCCTTCACAGCACACACATGCTCATCATGCTTACACACATGATTCTATGTATACTCATGTATACACTTGTACACATTGTGGTCGTACGAGCCATCTTGCAAATTTTGTTAAGATAGATTAAATATTTCTAATTTTATAAGTAAATATGTTTGAGTTTGGAAAGATGCTAACCCTCATGAACCCAAAAAGATGTGGGTACAAAATCCACCCCTATTTCATTTATTATAGGTGTGGGCTCTCACAAGGTGTGAGGGTATTGGTGCCTTGATAGTGGATGTATTTCGAGCTCAATGGTGACATTTTTGGATACATCACTTTCAAGGGAGTGTTGGTGGGAGGACCACCATGATTTGGAGATATAGAGATTAGTTCGTTAATTTTGATAACTATCTCTAACTCCTATTTTAGTTTACATGTTTTCAATTGATGACCTTTTAGCATGTCATGTTTTTCATGCTCATTATGTTAAATGCAATGTTTATTAGACATGTGATATACATAGATAGCCTTTGAGAGACACTCATGTTCATATGGATTCACATATTCATGTGTTCTAACTATAGTTTAACTACTATATATTTCCTAGTTCTAAAACACGTGCATTTACCCTAATAATCATATTTGTTTATGTTTTTGTGCACTTCATGTTTTGATTACTTATTTGGATGTAAGTTTTTATTGTATATACTTGTATAATTAGTGAGCTATACTTGATTATCGTGTGTTTGTGCTTCATTACTCATTTGTATGCATTAGATGTACTTGTATAATTTTGTTTTGATGATTATTGCATTTTTACTTGTTTTTCCTATTTTGTACATGTTCTTTTGTTTGCTTCATATATATGTTAATTTTGTTCAAAACTATTGGATATTCATGTTCTATCCTTGAGTAACTTGCATTCATGCAATATTTTATTATAAAATTATTTATATTTGGGATAAATGGATGCTTTTAGTTTTGACATACATACATATATCTTGATATTTGTTTAGTTTTGATAAAAATAAATTTCTCATGTTTGATATTTTTGAGTAAGAAATTTTACATGAGCTTTATTGATTTATTTTCATTATATGGTTCTTACATGACTCTTGTACACTCTATATATCTTTTGTTTACTCATGATTTTAATCCATGAGCCTATATGTGCTCATAGATTTTTGAGTGTCGATTCTCTTGTAATTTTATATATTATGAAGTATAATTTGTTTTATTCCTTACTTGAAGGATGTAGTACTAGTTTTTAAAATTATCTTTAAACTAGTTTTTATTCTTCAATTGGTAGAGTTTTCAAACTATGTTAAAATACTTTCAAGTTATATTTTTGAAAACCCCTATCTTCCAAGGGCTGTTGGATGGGCAATCATGCCTTGTATGCTCATATTAAAGATTTATTTAAACATGTGCATGAATAGAGTGGCAGGTATGAGTTATACATGATTTTAATGAAAATTCATTTTTGTATACTCATATTTTCTATATATGTATGGAACATATCTAAATTGATATTATATTGCTCTGATCATACATGTATATATTTTGATTGTGCTTATTATACAATGTCCATACATGTTTAAAACACAAAATTGCTTTTATGCTAAGCTTTATGTTCTTAATGATAATTGATATCTTTATAAGCTTATGCATTGTTGATTGCAAATAAAAGCAATGAGAATTACCGTCTAGCTTTGGGCTAACGCGTCGTGTCCACGAGGAGGAATGCGATAAAAGCTTTTTGGTATTTTTATTTAGAAAGCAAAGAATGATGTTAATTTTTTTAATATTGAAAAAGAGAATGGAGAAAAGGAAGTGATTTAAAGAAAATTTAAAACCTGGAAAAGGCTTTGTAGAAGATGATCTTTTAGAAAATGATTTGAGAGTGATTTGATTGTAATTTAAATTATGAAAAAGATCCGGGCTCACTAATCTTCTACTCAACTACTTACTTATCTCAAGAACACTTTAGTGCATCACTTTTATTATAAGCAAAAACTTTTAGTTTCTTTTAATGTTCAAATAAAACAAATAAGATAGTTTTGGTTTAAATCTTAAGGTCTTTCTTAACACAACATTAAAATAAAACGTTATACCATCAAGCGCGAAGAAGTAAGTATAGAATAAAAATGATTTAAAAATATCTGTGTTTTGAATGTCCAAGTTTAAAAGAGAAACATCCTCATGTGCTTTCAAGAACAAAGTTCAACTCAGGCATTTTTATGATTCAAGAAAATTGCTTTCATAAAAATCGATCAAGAGAAAAGAGGTAGAAGAGAATGATTAGTGAACCCAGAAGATAGTTTAGTTACTCATGATAAAAACAAAACAAATAAGAGAATGAAAATCAAACATAAACATACTGAATTGAGCCGAGTTGAATAAGCAAGTTGAATCTCCTTTGATTGTCACTTCAAGGATGAATTACATACTCAATTCCACTCTTTTCCCTTTGTTGGTCTAAACTGAAAAAAAAGATGAGATACAGCTTCACAGAACTATCTAATAATACTCCTAAAATCCTGAATATGAACAAGAATTTTAATCCTGAATACTCCTAAAATCCTGAAAAATATAGTATTTATAGGCAAAATCAAAAGGGAGAGGGCGTACGAAGATAGGGGGAGCAAACGCTCCCGCAACAACATCTAACAAGCCACGGAAATGCGGCCAAAGCCGCATTTTCGCAGCCATGGTGTGGCCAGATGGTCACACCTAGTTGGTGGTGCTCTCTCGTATACTGATATGACTTTATCTCCTACTTGTTTTCCTGCTTCAGCTACAGGACTTGACGAAACGGCTTTTGATCTTGGCTTTACCAATTGATTTGGGAAGATTCATTTTAACCAGTTTTCAACCTCTCTGATTTGCCATTATCTGCCCTGATTTTCTGATTTTAAATTAATTCTGAATTAAATCAGAATTTGATAGGCTTTTTGGGCTCGTTTCTCTTCCCTTTCCTTTAGCAATGGCCTGCATTTTATAAAGAAAAATAAGACTTATTAATAGGATTTATATGTAATAAACATGGGAATGTGATAACATATATGCAATATATGTGACCGATCACACCCATACACTTATCTTTTTCTCGCCCTCGAGCAAAACATCAAAACTAATCCTAATCAATTATTATACCACTTTCGTAGGTCACTCGATTGCACTGAGCATGTCCAACAAGCCGTTAAACTTCTAGGTTTCTCCTAGAGGACGAGTTTTGCCTCGTGAGAGTTTTCGGTGGATTATACCCACAAAATTCATAAAGAAAGAGAAAAAAATGTTAGTATTTTCGAAAAGAATTTTGAAAAAATAGAAAATATTTGAAGTATTGTTGTAAGAGTTCAAGTAATCTATAAGTTATCGAAAAATCAAACTTTTCATTCTAAACTCAGTCTCTGTTCAAAAACATGTCATCAATCAAAGTAAGGAGTTAAACTGTATTTCTCATCTAGCCTATTACTTTACCCTAAGTCATATGCCCCTTCGTGACCGTGAAGTTTGACTAAGGGTTCTTTAACATTAACTCTTATGCCTTATTTATATTTATTTATTTATATTTAATTTTTTGGTGGTATTTATTCCTTAATTCCATTAGGCTTTCTAATCTGCTCATGTAACGAGACTTTAGTCGGTGACACCCAAGCCGGACAATCTTAGGGCACCAGGTGAGAAAACACCCTTAAGGACTAAAACACTCGAGCAAACAAGGCCATGAAACTAAGGGTTTTTATTTATAAAATGTACCCCTTTTAGGCGTGAATACTTATGCTTCATAAGGCACAAATACCCAGCTTAATCAGAGGATTTATATATATATTTTTTCAAACTTAGCTAATTATCTTTTGCATAAATACCAATACTTGTTTAGGCCAAAGCACCAAGCTAATCAATAATTAGATTTTCATACGCGCACACACAAACACACACACATGTTTTCTTCTTTTTTTTATAAGGCATAAGAATTTTTTGTCTTTGAATCCTAAGTGTGTAAGTGTATAAAGTGTGCATATTTCTTCAAGGTAAAGATCAAGACTAAATTATTTTCATCAATTTTCTTTTTAACCCTGAAAATCAAACAAGTTATCTTATTTTGACCAAGTATAAGAAATCCTAATTATGATTTTTCTCTTCTTTAAAATTAACTTAATTTCTTACAAAAAATATATCAAAATATTGTTCTTTTCTTTCAAAAGTTTTTATATATATATTTCTTTTTTTTTTAAAGTTATATTAGTCATGTTAGAGCCCTCCCCCACACTTATCTCATGCATTGTCCCCAATGCATGAAAGAAATGTATAGATGCATGAAATGAATGTGCAAGAGGAAATTTACTGATACACTGGGTCGAAAAGACCCAATCCGTTTCATTTACCGGCACCAATTCTAAGAAAGGTTTAAGGTGACCATTTACCTTAAAATCATTTCCATTCTTGGGGGCACTGATCTCTACAACACCGTATGAAAACACATTTTTATTTTACAACGAATGGCCAGGTCCATCTTAGTTTAATTTTTCTGAAAAAAGAGGAAGCCTAGAATTATAGAGTAAGACTTTTTGTCCAGGGACAAAAGTTTTCCTTATGAAGTGCTTAATATGAAAATCTTAACTTCTTCCCAGTTGGACACATAGTCCACAGCAACTAATATGTATTGGTTTCCAATGAATTAGGAAATGGACCCATAAAGCCGATGCCTCAAATATCAAAGGGTTCTATTTCTAGAATTGGGTTGAGGGCCATCATATCTCATTTCGAGGTCCTTCCTACCATTTGGCATGTAGGGCATGTCTTGCAAAATTCATGAGCATCTTTGAACAAAGTGGGCCAATAGAACCTACTTTGCAGCACCTTTTCAGCAGTCTTGCGGGGACCAAAGTGTCAACCACATGTAAGTTCGTGATAGAAGGATAAACCACTCTTAATCTCTTCATCGGGAATGCATCTCTTAATAATTTGGTCAGAACAGTACTTAAAAGATACGGTTCCTCCCAAAAGAAATATCAGACTTAAGATAAGAACCGATATATATTGTTTTTAGACCAATGAGATGGACTTTGATTTGTGACTAAGTAATTTACTATATCAGCAAACCAAGGTTCCTTAAAGACAGCCAAGAGATTTTCATCAGGAAAGTCCTCATTTATGGGTAATTCATTGCATGAAGAGTTTGGGATTCAAGAGAGATGGTCAGCAACGACATTTTCTATGCCTTTTATATCTCGAATCTCGAGATCAAATTCTTGAAGAAGGAGATCTAATGAATGAGTTGGGCTTTGGCATCCTTCTTCATCATGAGGTACCTAAGTGCAGAATGATCAGTGAAAATTGTGATTTTGAACCCTAGTAGGTAGGGACGAATTTCTCTAAGGCAAACACTACTGCCAAGAATTCCTTTTCAGTAGTAGTGTAGTTCATTTGAGTATCGTTGAGAGTCTTACTAGAGTAGTAAATTACGTACTGCTTGTTATCAATGCGCTGTCCTAGGACAGACCTTATTGTAAAATCAGAAGCGTCGCACATGATTTCGAACGGCTTAGACCAATCCAGTGCAAATATGATTGGTGCAGAAATAAGCTCTTTTTTAGCTTCTCCCAAGAATACATGAATTCAGCATCAAAAGTGAAGGACACGTCCTTAGCTAATAGATTAGTCAAGGGTCTAGCAATCTTGCTAAAATCTTGATAAATCTTCGATAGAAACTGGCGTGTCCTAAGAAGGATCGGATATCCTTCATGAATTTGGGCATGGGAAGCTTAGCAATAACCTTAATTTTGGCTCTATCCACTTCAATTCCTTTCTTAGAGATTTCATGACCAAAGACAATTCCATGTCTTACCATGAAGTGGCATTTCTCCCAGTTCAGTGTTAGATTTTCTTAGCACAACGTTGGAGGATAGTTCTAAATGGTGAAGACATTGAGTGAATAAATATCCATAGATGAAGAAATCATCCATGAAGATTTCTAAGAATCATTCTACCATATCGGAGAAAAGACTCAATATGCAACATTGAAACGTTGCTAGGGCATTGCACAAGCCGAAAGGCATTCAACGATAAACAAATGTCCTAAATGGACATGTGAATGTAGTCTTTTCTTAATCTTCAGGAGCAATAGGAATCTGATTATACCCTGAACAACCGTCCAAGAAATAGTAATACTCATGGCCCACCAAATTTCATGCATTTGATTAATAAAGGGCAGTAGGAAATGGTCCTTACGAGTTACTGCGTTAAGCTTCCTATAGTCAATGCAAACTCGAATCTTCGTGGGAAGTCGAGTTTGGACTAACTCTTTGTTCTCATTTTCCACTACGGTGAAACCAGATTTCTTTGGAGCCGCGTGGACAAGACTGATGATTGCACACATTTATTGCATTATTCTTTATTACATTTTCACATTTATCATATAATAAATCTGCTAATTTCTTATCTTAAATGTCTATTTTACATAAGATAATCATGGGGAGAAAGAGGATAAAATCAAATAAATATCAGTTAAATTTAGATTTAACTAGATCTATTGGTTAGAGGATGATGCCCCCAAATCCAATTGGTTAAATTCAGTTTTTGATAAATCAAGTGGTTAAATCCAAAGATCAATCGAGGATAACGTCAAATACAGAGTCCAAATCCAAAGGGATAAATGGATAGAGAGAAGATCAACGGATGAGATGAAGCAAATTTGACTCAGATTCTGACTGGATACATTTAAATATTTGAATCATAATATTCGCTATCAAAATTCAAATCTAATGATTCAAGATGATCCAGAAATAAGACTTAAAGGGATACAACTCTTAAGTTGATCACTATTTCTAATTCTGTCATTTAATACGTTATATTCAGCAATCAACACGCCAATAAGTTAAAGATCAGAACTGAATATTCACATCAAATCAAGTTTATAGATAAGGGGAGGATTCAAATTCAGAAATATCTAGCTTCCCCTATCTTCATACTCCTTTAACCTCTGCATTTCTCCTATAAATACCTGCAATCTCAAAGGCAAAGGAGAACAACCAAGTAGAGAGTAGAATTTAGGCTAATTTGTAGTTTGTAACTTAGGTTTTTTATTTTTTTTATGTAATTTTTATTTTTTTTTATGTAACTGAGCGGAGAGGATACTTCTATGGAGGAATGAGAGCAAGCTTGTACTGAAGGTAACACCAGTGTAAGTGATTTTTTTCTTCCATTGTTATTTGAATCGAATCGATGTTTCTTTTTCTTCTTTACTCTTGTTTTCGTTTACTTCCCTCTTCTGTATTTGTGGATCCAAATGAAACGGATAGCCTCGAAGTTGCCTTGCCCTTGCAAGTGTCGTTGATGTCTTATGGTGATGAATATCCATTTCTATGATAGTGTAGCTTGTCCCTTCAATTCATGTGTAATAAGGGAATGGAGAAGATCCTATTTGTCATACTTCGCTGGCCTTCAAGCAAACATACATCGTTGATACGGGTCAAAGGTAAGAAGGCGCCGAAGAGGTAAGAAACTTTTTTAGGTTTTAGTTTTCCTCTCTTTTAATTTTAGTGTAAATTACCAACACCACAATCTTCCAAATTTTTTTCAATCTTTTTTTATTTCTTTGTACAGTCCACTTTCATTTTCTCCACCTTCTCATTCTACCACTTTCTTCCTAACCTAACTGTAGTTTCAGTTTTCTCTTTTCTTTAAGAAACTAAAGAAGAATTTTAACAATTAATCGTAGCATAAAGAGAATTTACTAGAGAAGCTTTCATCGCTAGTCCCTCCTTATGGATCACGACACGCATAGCCACTTGGTATAGCGGTAGAATTGAGAACCTTGCACCATTGTTATAAAAGTTCTGAAATTCTGTATTTTTGTGCAGGTAAAACCTCAATCAAATTTTGACGCCGTTGCTGGGAAGGGACGGTAAGTTATTCTCTTTTTTAAAATTATATTTTTGGTTAACTTTCTTCTTTGTTCTTGGTGTACAGATTTAACAACAAGAAATTTTTGCTGCAGTGGACATATAAGTGGCCCTGGACTCCGCTCAAAAAAGTAGAGCCCAGAAGCCCTCAGATTTGCTACATTTCCGTGATAATCTGAGTGAACACTAACCTGTAATTTTGCAGTTTAGCTGAATTACAAAGCTAAAATTCTGTAACAATTTATTTCCTTATTTATCTCACTGTACTTACTTTCTAACCTCAACAGTAAAATGATGTTTGTTAAATGCTAAAAATAGTTTAGACTTGCATTTAAGCACGTGTCTAATTCGTTAACATTTTATATTATTGTTGAATAAGTGTTGGAGCAAAAGGTACGTATGCATAGCATATAGTTTAGGAAGCATTCTTCGGTGATATTTGCATGTGAATGTTACTTTCCTATATCTTGCACACTTTGCATAATCAATATTAAGAGCTTGTCCTATAAACAACATAAGGTGGGGAAGTCATTACCCTCCCTTAACTCACAAATAATCTCATCACTCGCTAACCCAAGCCTAACTAAAATGAGTAGACGTTGGACCTAGGGACATCTCAGACTCAAATAGGAGACTAACCTAAGGGGGAAGTTGATTTGAATTTGACTCTTGCCAAATCAGTGTGTAAGGTTGGGGATTGAGGGGCGAAACCCTGAAGGCTAGTGGTTTTGCCCCTACCTGGCCGATTAACTTGTGAAATCACCTAGAGGGGGGGAGGGTGAATAGGTGATAATACTAATCAATGCACAATAAAAAAATATGATGCAACAATCAACCCAAAACAAGACTAGAAGCCGAATACCCCGTGAAGGGCTCTGAACTCCTTCCTCCTGATTCTCTAGATATGAGTTGGAGGTGCGCAATGCAATCTTGTTGTATGAGTATAAGATTGACAATATGAATATGAAACAATTGAATATAGCAATGAATGTAGAAAACAAGAAATAAGAGCAATGAAAGTAAAGCAAGGAATAAGAGCAAGTAAACCAAACGCAAACACCGAGAATTTTTTCGAGGTTCGAGCACCCAGCTCTACGTCCCCGCCTTCACCCAGAAGGATTTCTAACCACTATAACTTCACAAAGAATTACAATCACACGGAGTACCTAACTCCACAATCTCAAGTACAAGTTCTCTCTTGGTGATCAAAAGACCACAAACTATCTTTGCAAAAGCCTCTTTCCCTTACAAGAACCCTGTAGAATAATGGTTAGAATTGAAGCTCAAATATTGTAAGTGGAAAAAGGAAATGAACTTGAGAGAATTTAGAAATAAAACTTCAGTGATTAGAGATTCTTCAGCACAAAAACCAAGGACCAAACTCTTTTGAAAGCCTTTGAAAACTTTTGAAACTTTTTGTAAATGCTTGTTGTGTTAAAATCTCTCCCTAATCACCCCTATTTTAGGAAGGGTTAGGGATTAAAGAGTAAACCCTCATAATGCTAATTAGGAAGTATTAGACCCAGAAAATACCATTTAAAACACGTTTAGAGAAGAAAAAGACAAATTTAAAACGTGTTTAAAAACTAGCCGTTATGTCTGAAACGACTCTCTCGGTCGATCGGCCGGTCGACCGGATTCAAACAAAAGAGCCGTTGCAGGCTCTCGGTCGACCGCCTGGTCGACCGAAACAAACAGAGAGCAACACCACTTCAGTCGGCCAGCCGCCCGGTCGACCGAAGGGCTTCGGTCGACCGCCCGGTCGACCGGGAAACATTCACACGGATACGCACAAAAACTGCCAGAAGTCCAGTCGACTGGTCGGTCGACCGATCTGACCTGACTTAGTGACGGTCGACCGGTCGGTCGATCGGCTCAAGCCAAAAGTCAAACTGAAACATAATTTTGAAAGGGATTTGAAATCTATCAAAATATTTTTGATTAGAGATATATAAACATAAAATTGAGTTTGTAATCAAAAAACTTTGTATTAAAATATTTTGTATATATTTATAGGGAATATTTCTAGGAAAGGCATGTGCGCAAAAACGTGTGTGTGTTTGAAATATGGAGCTTCAACCCTATTCACTATTCTTTAACAAAAACTATAAAACTAAAAACAAATCTAATGAAGTCTTTTTGAGCAATCTTGAAGTCTTGAGCCATGCAAAGCCTAGCAAGAGCCTTCTCTTCTATGTTCCTTCCTTGATGTGCCATAAGCCTTCTTTGCTTCATGAACCTAGAATTTCTTGCAAAAGCTAAGCAATGGCCTCCAAACATGGTACAAACCTGAAACTTATCTTGAACAAACTTATTAGCACCAAATAGCTCTTATTTGTTTTGTTATCATCAAAACTCTAAACAAATAGAGAGTGTAACCTTTTAGGCCAACAATCTCCCCCTTTTTGATGATGACAAAACAAATAGGCTATGTTAAAAAATAAAAGAGAGGTGTAAGCTCCCCCTCAAATTATGCTACATTAAACAAATAAAAACAATGTAATATGCAAGCAAAAACCATGAGACTAAAAACCATGAGGTATTAAACACTTGCAAAATATTTAAACTCAAATACAAGAAATCATAAACACTTTGTAAAAACAAACAATATAGATTTATATTGGAATCAAGGCCATAATAAACTCAAACTTATTCTCCCCCTTTTTGTCATACATCAAAAAGGGTAAGAAAAATATTTTTATTCATAACACAAACATTTAGTTTACCACAAATAAAGGAGAATCTAGCAAAATCAAGTGGTTTAGTGAAAATATCGGCAAGTTGCAAATCCGTGAAAACATAATCAATATCTATATCACCTTTCTCAAATGATCTCTAAGAAGTAATATCTAATCTCAATGTGCTTGGTCTTACTATGTTGATTTGCATTCTTAGTCATGTGAATAGTACTAGAATTATCACAAAATATTTTTATATGGTTATAATGCAAATCATAATCAAGGAGAGTATGTTTCATCCAAAGGACTTGCGCACAACAAGCCCCCGCCGCAACATATTCCGCCTCGGCGGTTGAGAGAGCTACGGAATTTTGTTTCCTAGAGGACCATGAAACAAGACAACTACCAAGAAATTGACATGTCCCACTAATACTCTTTCTATCTACTCTACAACCGCATAGTCTGCATCCGAATAACTCGTCATTAAGAAATCTCCAGTTTTCGGATACTATAGACCCATTCCAATTGTGCCCTTAATATAAGGAATGATGCGTTTTACCGCAATAAGATGGGACTCTTTAGGACACGATTGGAATCTAGCACAAAGACACACACTAAACATGATGTCCGGCCTACTTGCCGTCAAATACACAAACTTCCTATCATGCTTCTATATAACTTAATATCAACACATTTACCTTGGTCATCCTTATCAAGCTTGGTCGTTGTTGCCATGGGAGTGTTGCAACTTTTGAGCCTTCAAGTCCAAGCTTCTTTACGAGTTCCTTTGCATACTTGGCTTGACATATGAAATTCCCATCTTGCAATTGCTTGATTTGGAGTCCAGAAAGAAATTCAATTCACCCATGGAAGACATTTCAAACTCACATTGCATAACCTTTTCAAACTCCTTGCATAAAAACTCATTAGTAGAACCAAAGATTATATCATCAACATAAATTTACACAATTAAAATGTCATTATCAACATGCTTAGTAAAAGAGTTGTGTCTACTTTGCCTTTAACAAAATCATTTGAAATGAGAAAACTAGAAAGCCTTTCATACCAAGCTCTTGAAGCTTGTTTCAATCCATACAAAGCTTTATCAAGTTTAAAAACAAAATTGGGATGAACATGATCAACAAAACCGGGAGGTTGTTCAATATAAACTTCTTCATTAATAAAACAATTTAAAAATGCACTTTTCACATCCATTTGAAAAAGTTTAATATTTTTAAAAGATGCAAAAGCTAGTGTCATCCGTATGGCTTCAAGCCGTGCTACGGGTGCAAAGGTCTCCTCAAAGTCAATTCCTTCAACTTGAGTGTAACCTTGGCCACTAACCTAGCTTTATTCCTAATAACATTTCCGGACTCATCCATCTTGTTCCTAAAGATCCACTTAGTACCATTATTGGTCTATCGTGAGGCCTAGGAACAAGGTGCCAAACTTGGTTGCGCTCAAATTGATTGAGTTCCTCTTGCATGGTTAGCAACCAATATGGGTCCCCCTCGGCTTCGAGGATGTTTTTGGGTTCAAAATGAGAAATGAATGCAAAGTTACCACATAAGTCATGAAGTTTGGAGCGAGTTGTTACCCCTTTAGAGACATCACCTAAAATGAGTTCCTTGGGGTGATTTGTAGCGTATCTCTAATCTTTAGGAAGCGGTTGAGGGCTTTCCTCTTTATCCTCTTGAACATCACCAATGGTTTCTTACTTTTCTTCTTGAGCGGGTGAGTCCTTCAAGGATAGTCTCTCCATGTCTTCACCTAATGGGTCAATCTCTACAACATTCTCAACAACAACATTAGATTCTTCAAATTTAACATGCATGGATTCTTCAATGGTAAGGGAAGATCTATTGAATACTCTATAAGCTTTACTAGTAGAAGAGTATCCAACAAAGATAGCTTCATAAGCCTTAGCATCAAATTTACCCAAGTTATCTCTAGTATTTAAAACAAAACACTTGCATCCAAAACTTTGAAATATGAAACATTAGGTTTTCTAGAATGATACATTTCAAAAGATGTTTTGGAAGAATTTTTACACAAATAAATACGATTTGAAATATAGCATGCGGTGTTTACGGCCTCGGCCCATAAATATTGAGGAGGTCATATTCACTTATCATGGTCCTAGCCATCTCTTGAAGTGATCTATTTTTCCTTTCTACAACTCTATTTTGTTGTGGAGTTCTAGGACATGACATTTCATGCTTGATTCCCTTTTCATCACAATAAGTCATGAAGAGTTGGTTAACAAAACTCACTACCTCTATCACTCCTTATTTTCAAAATCGAAAAACCTTTTTCTTTTTCAACCCTTTTTCGAAAAAACTTTGAAATGAGAAAAAATTTGATCTTTGTGTCCAAAAAGAAAACCCAAGTGAAACGGAAAAAATCATCAACTAAAACAAATGCGAGTCTACTATCATTTAAACTCTTAGTTTTAGTTGGTCCAAAAAGATCCATATGAATAATTCTAATGCCTAATTGACAGATATGATTGGTTTGAAGGAAGACTTGGTTTGTTTCCCAAGTTGGCACGCACCACAAATGCGGTCTTTCTCAAACTTCAAGTAAGTATACCCTTCACAATTCCTTAGAATTATCCTAGAAAGATGGTCAAAAGATGCATGTCCTAATCTTCTATGCCAAAGCCAAGAATTTTTCATCAAAAC
Organism: Agave tequilana; assembly: GCA_038442645.1. Lineage (NCBI taxonomy): Eukaryota > Viridiplantae > Streptophyta > Magnoliopsida > Asparagales > Asparagaceae > Agave > Agave tequilana. The sequence continues at coordinate 103,108 of JAVJIF010010594.1, forward strand.
ATTCAAGCATTTACTAGAACAATCCAAATTAGCATGTTAATGCATAAACATTATCATCACGAAATCCGGTGAGAATACAATCATTGTTTTTGCAATCAAAATCTTGCAAGAAGAGTCATCAAAAACAACTTTAAGTCCACGATCACAAAGTTGACTTATACTAAGCAAGTTAGTTTTAACCATCAACAAGAACAACATTTTCTACAATGGGAGATGCACCAATTTGAATGTTACCTATACGATGATAGTGCCCTTGGAGTCATCAAGAGTGGAGGAAGACTTGAAGGCTATGGATTTCTTCTTTTGAGGAGCCGCTTCTTCTCTTGCCTTCTTTTCCATCTCATGAGTCTTCAAGTTTCCAATGAGACTTATGAGATCCATTTCATCCTTGTCATTCAATCTTTTCAAGGTGGTGGCCTTTATTCCCATGATGAAGGAAGAGCCCGATCACTTTCCGCACCTTTTGGTCATTGCTAATATCATCACCTAAAGAGGAAAGAGCATTGGTAATTTTAGTAACCTTATAATCATGTAATCAATAATTCATCATCAATCATTTTAAAGCTTTAATATTGGGACCTCAGAGATCTATCTTAGCTCTCTTTACTTGTGATGTCCCCTCGTGTGGTGACCAACAATGTTGCCAATCTCATAGGCGGATTGGCAATGTATTACCCGTGTAAGGTCATCCTCATTCAGGCGGTTTAGTAGGGAATTTTGGGCCTTAGAGTTAGCCTCATATTCTCTAAAGGTAAAGTCGGACCAAGTGCTTTCATCACTATCGGGTCTAACATAGGGTTTGGTCAAAGATTTTGCAACTAAGCTACCTAAGATTGTAGAAAAATAGTATCCTAACCTTCCAAATAGGGAAATTAAGTCCATCAAATTTAGGAGGGGTTTTGATATTACCGGCCATGTTTACTAGTGATGAATGGATGAATGCAAATGTTGATTAGCAAATTTTAAGGATCTCTCTTAGGATGTTAAGCAAACCTAGAGTCAAGCTCTGATACCAATTGAAATCACCTAGGGGGTGAATAGGTAATAATACTAATCAATGCACATAAAAAATATGATGCAACATCAACCCAAAACAAGACTAGAAGCCGAATACCCCGTGAAGGGCTCGAACTCCTTCCTCCTGATTCCTCTAGATATGAGTTTGAGGTGTGCAATGCAATCTTGTTGTATGAGTATAAGATTGACAATATGAATATGAAACAATGAATATAGCAATGAATGTAGAAAACAATAAATAAGAGCAATGAAAGTAAAGCAAGGAATAAGAGCAAGTAAACCAAACGCAAACAACGAGAATTTTTCTGAGGTTCGAGCCCAGCTCTATGTCCCCGCCTTCACCCAGAAGGATTTCTAACCACTATAACTTCACAAAGAATTACAATCACACCGGAGTACCCAACTCCACAATCTCAAGTACAAGTTCTCTCTTGTAATCAAAAGACCACAAACTACTTTTGCAAAAGCCTCTTTCCCTTACAAGAAACCCTGTAGAATAATGTTAGAATTGAAGCTCAAATATTGTAAGTGAAAAAGGAAATGAACTTGAGAGAGTTAGAAATAAAACTTCAGTGATGAGAGATTCTTCAGCACAAAACCAAGGACCAAACTCTTTTGAAAGCCTTTGAAAACTTTTGAAACTTTTTTGTAAATGCTTGTTTTGTAACCTCTCCCTAATCACCCTATTTATAGGAGAGGGCTAGGGATTAAAGAGTAACCCTCATATGCTATTAGGAAGTATTAGACCCAGAAAATACCATTTAAACACGTTTAGAGAAGAAAAAGACAAATTTAAAACGTGTTTAAAAACTAGCCGTTATGGCTGAAACGACTCTCTCGGTCGACCGCCGGTCGACCGGGTTCAAACAAAGAGCCGTTGCAGGCTCTCGGTTGACCGCCCGGTCGACCGAAACAAACAGAGAGCAACACACACTTCAGTCGGCCAGCCGCCCGGTCGACCGAAGGTCTTCGGTCGACCGCCCGGTCGACCGGAAACATGCACACGGATACACACAAAAACTGCCAGAAGTCCAGTCGACTGGGTCAGTCGACCGATCTGACCTGACTTAGTGAGGTCAACCGGTCGGTCGACCGGCTCAGGCCAAAAGTCAAAACTGAAACATAATTTTTTGAAAGGGATTGAAATCTAAGAAAATAGTTTTGATTAGAGATATATATAAAATATAAAATTGAGTTTGTAATCAAAAGGCTTTGTATTAAAATATTTTGTATATATTTATAGGGAATATTTCTAGGAAAGGCATGTGCGCAAAAACGCGCGTGTGTGTGTTGGAATATGGAGCTTCAACCCTATTCACTATTCTTTAACAAAAACTATAAAACTAAAAACAATCTAATGGTCTGTTTTTGAGCAATCTTGAAGTCTTGAGCCATGCAAAGCCTAGCTAGAGCCTTCTCTTCTATGTTCCTTCCTTGATGTGCCATAAGCCTTCTTTTCTCCATGAACCTAGAATTTCTTGCAAAAGCTAAGCAATGGCCTCCAAACATGGTACAAACCTGAAACTTATCTTGAACAAACTTATTAGTACCAAATAGCTCTTATTTGTTTTGTTATCATCAAACTCTAAACAAATGGAGAGTGTAACCTTTTGGGCCAACAGGCATCTCGGACTCATTAAGAGATTACCCGAGGTTGGAAATTGCAAGAACTATACTCCTGCAAAATCGGTGTCTAAGGAAAGTGGATTGAGAGGTAAAGCCTCGAAAGCTCCGTGGTTTGGCGTAATTAGGCCCGTGGGGATACCTCCCCCCGAGCTTTGTCCTTTCCTGACCGATTAGCTTGTAGTCGAGTTCCTACAACAACCGCCCCTGAAGAATCGACTAGTTAGGAGTCGTCTTGGTCCAGGTACTTTAGACTAAGGCTTGTGGTTATTTTTTTCTTTCTTTTGTTTGTTATATTATTATTTTCGATTGTTTGTTGTTTTTACGTTGTTTGTGGCGTGCTGCATGCAAGAGTGGGCGAGAGATCCTGTATCTTTCTGATTAACTAAAACACCTCTCTACCGTTGCATCCAGAACTGGTGATGGCTTCACTTCAGGATAGATTTTACCCGATCATAACTTCACTTTCATTTTGCATAAAACTTCCTGAACCAAATGGAAATAACTTCGAGTTAAAGCCCCAATTCATTAACACTCTTCCCAATTTCATGGTTTAGAATCAGAGGATGCATACTTCTTTGTTAGGGAATTTGAAGAAGTATGCCTCAAAATGCGTATACCCCAGCTAGGAGACGATGCCGTTAGGTTACGTTTCATCCATTTTTCCTAAAGGACCTAACTAAGAAATGGTTGTACAGCTTGGCAGCAGATTCAGTCACAACATGGGATGATTTCGTCAAGGCCTTCTTTAGAAATTCTACCCAATTCACAAAACTGCCCTCATTAGGAAGAACAATATGCAGTTTAGGCAAGAACTGAGCGAACCATTTTGGAGATACTTTGAGCGATTCAAAGATCTCCTAGCTCAGTGCCCTCATCATGGCGTGGAGAAATGGCGTCAGTGCCAGATTCTCTACGATGGTCTAGATTATCAGACGAAGACCCTGTTAGAAACGATGTGTCAGGGAGGGTTTTTGCAGAAGGATGAGAATCAGGGTTGGGATTTATTTGAGGATTTAGCGGAGAAAACCCTGCAATAGGAGCCAGCCTCGGAAAAACCTAGGAATTAACAATCTATAGCTTCAAGAGGAGGGCTCCTATCTCTAGAATCATCATAGCTGCTGAGGCTAAGATTGCTACCCTAATGGAAGGATAGAGGCTCTGGAAACTAAAGAGCCTGCCATGTCAACCAGATCAACCCACTACCAATTCACAATCCGGGTTGTTCGTACTGTCAGGCACCAAACCATGTCTTTGAAGAGTGCCCTATTTTTCACACCCGACAAGTGCCACCAGAATACCTGAACGCAGCTTATTCACGGCCGCCACATAACCCCTGCTCACAAACATACAATCCCGGTTGGAGAAATCACCCCAATTTCTCTTGGGCCCAAAACAATCCTCCCAGGCCTAATTTTTCCAACAATTTTTCACCATCCTACTCCTCCACCAACTTTTCCCAGTCAAGCCCCAGCTTCCTCCTCCCAAGGATCACCAATGGAAAAGAAAATCAGTAAATTGGAGAAGGGCATAGAGGCTTTCATAAAGTCCCAAACCGCTTTTATGCAAACCAGGGACAAACTCTGAACAATCATTTACAGGCTATATCGAGATTGGAAATACAGATGAGCCAGTTAGCTAGCTTCCTAGGTGAAAGACCAAAAGGTACTTTGCCTAGTCAGCCACTAGTTAACCCAAAAACCTCCAATCAAGCATATGAAATTCAGGATCCATCGATTAACCAGTGCAATGCTGTTCACACACTGCGATCTGGAAAGAAGGTAGACAATCAGGTCCACCAACAGAAAAGTCCAGTCCATCCTGATCCCACTCCAGCCTCCACCTCTGCTAGTTCCTCCCAATCCCTCCACAAACATCTGACGAGAAAAAAGTTGCTGAATAAGTTCATAAGCTTGTAGCACCCTTTCCCAATAGGCTTAGGAACAACAATAAGATATGCACATGGAGAAAATGCTAGAGATGTTCAATCAGATCAAATTGAATGTGCCACTTCTTGACGCTATCTAACAAGTCACGACTTATGCCAAATTTCTTAAGGATATGTGTACGAAGAAGAGAAAGACCAATGTGCCCAAGAAAGTGTTCTTGGCCACTAATATAAGCGAAATTCTGTCTGGTCCCATTCCGTGAAATACAAGGATCCCGGATGTCCCACCATTTCTTGGACCATAGGACAGACCGAAATCAGTAGAGCGCTTTTTGACCTGGGAGCAAGTATCAACTTGATACCTCTCTAAGTATACTAGCAACTTGGGTTGGGCGAGCTAAGCCCAACGCGAGTCACCATTCAGCTAGCTGACCGATCTGTGAAGATCCCGAAGGGGGAAATCACAGACGTCCTTATCCAGGTCGGGGATTTCATTTACCCCGTTGACTTCATTATGCTTGAGACCCAACCTGTGTCCAATTTTAGGTCTCAAACTCCCGTCATTTTAGGGCGCCCATTTCTCTCTACAGCCAATGCCATAATCAATTGTACGAACGGGTCCATGCGATTGACTTTTGGAGACATGATGAAGGAAGTCAATGTCTTCAATCTGGAAGACAACCTAGGGATATCAATGATCAGACGTTTGAGGTCAATTCTATTCAAACCTAACCAGTGAGCATGAGGAAAGCATGGAGACAGAAATTGAGGCAGAGTTTGATCTGGAGGCTGAGGATTTTAATCTAGACCAGATCGTAGATTCAGCAGTGAATTGGGCATCAAGCCCAAGTGTACCTCATCATAGGCTTGAAAACTCAGAGATTGCCTCCAATGAAGCAACACCTTCCCTTGAGCTTAAAGTCTTGCCTGAACACCTCAAGTACGCCTACCTGGACGGAAAGGACACCTTGCCAGTCATCATAGCATCCCACCTGACTGAGCAATAAGAGGACAGCTCAATGTCTATTCTGAAAAGACATAGAGAAGCCATTGGATGGACGATGAAGGACATCAAGGGAATAAGTCCAGCCATAGTGCAACATATAATCCATTTAGTCGATGAAGCAACCCTAGGAGGGACCCACAATGCAGGCTTAACCCTCTCATGCAAGAGTAGTTAAGGCTGAAATTTTAAAATTATTAGATAATGGGATCATTTATCCCATTTCTGATAGCCAATGGGTTAGCCCTGTTCATGCGGTCCCAAAGAAGCTGGCTTTACGGTGGTAGAAATGAGGAAAAAGAGTTGATACAAACAAGACTACCTACTAAGGTTCGGGTTTGTATCGACTACAGGAAGCTGAATGCGGCTACCCGTAAAGACCACTTCCTGCTACCTTTCATCGACCAAATGCTTGAGCGTTTGGCTGGACATGAGTACTACTGCTTCCTAGATGGGTACTCGGGATACAATCAAATCCTCATTGTTGCAGAAGACCAAGAAAAGACAATTTCACCTGCCCATTTGGAACCTTCGCTTACCGACGCATGCCCTTTGGATTGTGCAATGCTCCCGCAACATTCCAATGGTGCATGCTTAGTTTGTTCTCTGACATGGTGGAACGTTTTCTTGAGATTTTCATGGATGACTTCTCCATCTACGGAGATTCATTTGATCAGTGTCTTCATCACCTAGAGTTAGTGCTACAAAGATGTATTGAGAAGAACCTAACTCTAAACTGGCAAAAATGTCACTTCATGGTGAGACAGGGATTGTCTTGGGCCATGAGATTTCGAGGAGAGGCATAGAAGTGGATAAGGCTAAGGTAGAAGTGATTGCTAAGCTTCCACCACCAAAAGCATCAAGGATATTAGATCCTTTTTAGGGCATGCTAGGTTCTACCGACGGTTTTTTTAAGGACTTTAGGAAATCGTGAGGCCCTTAACCAACCTGCTCGCTAAGGACGTCCCTTTGATTTCAACGATGAATGTTTCAAGTCATGGGGAAGTTTAAGCAAGAACTTATTTTTGCGCCTATTATTTCTGCTCCTAATTGGGCCAAGCCGTTTGAAATCATGTGTGATGCGTCTGATTTTGCTATTGGCGCTGTTCTAGGATAGTGCATCGATAATAGGCAGCACGTGATTTACTATTCAGTAGGACCTTGAATGACGCCCACAGAATTATACAACGACTGAGAAGGAATTCTTGGCCGTTGTCTTTGCATTAGAAAAGTTTCGGCCCTACTTGTTAGGTTCGAAGACGGTGATTTTTACGGATCACTCGGCTCTGAAATACTCATGACCGAGAAAGAAGCAAAAGCCCGACTGATTCGGTAGATCCTTTTACTTCAAGAATTTGACTTAGAAATCCGGGGATAAACGAGGTATAGAAAATGTGGTCGCTGATTATCTCTCACGAATTCTGAATGCACCAACCATCCAAGCTCCGATCAACGAGGATTTCCTAGACTAACACATCCTAGCCATTCTTAAGGAACCCTGGTATGCGGACATTGTTATTACCTGACCACGGGACAATTACCCACGACTGGACAAAGCAAGACCAATACCTCTTCTTTGCCCAAGTACGGTACTTCTTCTGGGAAGAATCGTATCTTTTAAGTATTGTCCCGACCAAATTATTAGACGATGCATACCAGAGGAGGAATAGAGAAGTGTGCTCAGCTTTTGCCATGACCTTGCATGCGGAGGACACTTCGGTCCCCGCAAGACTGCAGAGAAGGTTCTACAAAGTGGGTTTTACTGGCCCACTCTATTCAAAGACTCATATCATTTTTGCAAGTCATGCACAAATTGTCAGAAAATTGAGAAAATTTAAAGAAGAGACATGATGCCCCTGAACCCAATCCTTGAAGTTGAAATTTTTGATGTTTGGGGTATCGATTTCAGGGGGCCATTCCCCAGTTCCTTCGGCAACCAGTTCATTTTGATTGCTGTAGATTATGTCTCTAAGTGGTAGAAGCTGTGCCAACTAAGACGAATGACAACAAAGTGGTTGTCAAATTTCTCAAAGAGAGACATCTTCTCCCGATTTGGCACCCCAGAGCGATAATTAGTGATAATGGATCACATTTCTGCAACAGAGCTTTTGAAGCTCTGATGCGAAATATTGCATCAATCACAAGTTATCTACTCCGTATCATCCCCAGACAAATGGGCAGGTCGAAGTCACCAACCGACAGATCAAGCTCATTCTGAAAAAGACTGTCAGACAAAACCGAAAGGATTGGTCGGTTAAGCTCAATGATACATTGTGGGCTTACCGCACTGCTTTTAAGACAGTTCTGGGGATGTCTCCTTATAGAATCATGTTTGGAAAAGCCTATCATCTGCTAGTAGAGTTAGAACACTGGCCTTCTGGGCAATTAAGCACTCAAATTTGATCTGACCAGGGCCGGTGAACTTAGGAGACTGCAGATTTCAAATTAGAGGAGATACGGAATGAAGCCTATGAGAATGCCCGAATCACCAAGCAGAACTAAACTTTTCCATGACCAAATCATAACCCGAAAAAACTTTGCACCGGGAGTTAGGGTTCTGTTGTATAACTCTAGGCTTCATATTTTCGCGGGGAAGCTGAAAACTCGTTGGTTGGGACCATTCATTGTGCGCACTGTTTTCCTACACGGTGTTGTCCATATTGCAGACCCTAATAACAACACAGAATTCAAAGTGAATTGGCAGAGACTGAAGCCCTTCTTGACCAATGAGCCTATGACTCTGGATGATAGTATGCTGACTCTTTTTGTCCCGTCATACACCTAACCACAATAAATAAATAAAAAAAACAAAAACAAAAAAAAATTTTTTTATATGCATACCCCTTCTACATTTTTTTGACATTTCTTTAGCTTATTCGCACTTGGCCGGCCGAGTCCATGACGACGGTGACATCATTTCTTCCCCTATTTATTGCATTTGCATTTCCATATGCATTCATTGAGGACAATGCATTAGATAGGTGTGGGGGGGTGCTAACACTTTTTCTTTTTCCTTTTATTCTTTCTTTTTCTTTCAAAAAAAAAATCTCCAGATTGAAAAAAATTTCATACTCTTTATAAAAATACCAAAAGATTGTAGGAATTACGGGAACCTTATTAATGAATCTTTATTTTTGCCTAAATAAATAAGAAGATTGGTTTGACTAAAAAGTTAGAAGGGATAAAGAAAATAACTCATACTGTTTATTTAGCCTTAGTGGAATATGCATAACCCATACACACATGCTTGGGATTTAGAGACACAACTCTAAAAAAAAGCTGGATAATTGTACCTCAAGAAGCATGATTACTCACGCAAAAAAAAAATTCTATATACAATAATGTATAAATAAATCTTAATTTCGTGGCCTACTCCACTTGCATATTTGACCTGAAGGGTGTTTTTCCACCTGGTGCCCTAAGACCATCTGGTTTGAGAGTCATCGGTTTGATATGTGCTACATAAGTGAAGTAGAAAGCCTAATGGAACCAAGAATAATAAGTAAATATTAATAAAATTAAATGATATTCAAAGTTGAGTTGAAAAATCCCAAGCACATTACACTTACACATTATGCATATCAATCTAAAGCAAAATAAAAAAATGAGTTAGAAGTACAAGATCCTTTCTAAATTAAAGAAAAATCATAGTTTCTTCTTTTATGAAGGCTAAAGTATAAGAGGACTTATGAGGGTTAAACCTAATTCTTACATCATTCGGTCATTCTTATTTAGATGATTGAAAGTTCTTTTTCAAAAAAAAAGAGAGAGAAAAATTCTTTCTAACAACTAACCTCTTTTCTTTACTTACTGGATTTTGTGGGTGCAATCCGCTAAAAACCCTCAGGAGACAACACTCCTCCTCTAGGGGAAACCTAGAGGTTTAAAGGCTTGTTGCACATGCTCAGTGCAATCGCATCACCTGCGAAAGTAGTATAATAATTTTCTTATTTTTGTTTTGCTCGGACGACTAAAAAGATAAGTGAGGGGGTGTGATTAGTCTCTATTTTGCATAATTTTCATCACATTCTCATATTTATTTCATATAAATTTTGCTAATAAAACTTTGCTTGCTTGATCCTAGGTCCATGGTGTGCAAATGAAGAAGAAGACCTAAATCACCATTTAATTGGTCATTAAAAGCCTACCAAGTAGCCATTGACTTTAGGGTGAAGATTTTGTTAGCCCAGGGTATTGAAAATCACCTAGAGGGGGGGGGTGAATAGGTGATGATGCTAATCTAGTGAACTTAATGCGAAATTTAAAAACTAATTGCAATTAACAAGAGATGCACACTCAAACAAGCCAAGCAAATAATTATGAATGAATAATATGAATTTATGCAAGGCACAATATAGAGAGAGAGAGAGTAAGAGCCAAGGGATAAGTGCAAACAACAAGATATGTTTCGAGGTTCGAGCACCCACTCAACATCCCCGCCTTCACACAGAAGGATTTCAACTCCACTAGCTTGTCCACAAAGGACTCCCACAAAGGGAACCTCCACCGAGGATTTGGGGCAATACAATTACAAGGAGTACCCAACTCCTCTCCTTACAAACACACCTCCTCCTTGAGGCACAACACCAAGCCAACAAACAATCACCTCACAACTTGAGGGATTAGCACAAAGCTTACACAAGGATCACCTCACACCTTGAGGGGTACAACCCAATATCACAACCTCCTCAACACAATGAGGGAAAGGCACAAAGCCAAGCTAAGATAGGGTTTACAACTTGGTGATCAAAAGACCACAAACAATCTCTTTTCCCACACAAAGATCCTATAGAATAAGATAGTAGATGTAGCTCAAGTGTGGAGAAATCAAAGTGTTCAAAATAAAGAAAAATCACTTGGAAATCACCACAAAGATATTGAAAGATAGAACCAAATCAAATTCCCAAAAGACTATTTTTCTTTGAAATATTAAAACACTTTAAAACAATAAGATTGATCTTTTTAGCACAAAGAAACTCTTTTTAAACTTGTAAAAACACTAGAGAAAGCTCAGAAATTTTAGCCCAAAAATTCTTAGAGAAAACCTCTTTCCAATGGGGTATTTATAGCCCCCAGAAAATTATAGCCGTTGGCAGCAGAAACTGCCAATAATGAACTACCGGTCGACCGGTCGGTCGACCGGCCAACGGTCACATTTTGACCGCTGGCAGCTGCTGGTCGACCGGGCGGTCGACCGTCCCCAGAACCAGAGAGCAACGGCTCTCTGGCGGTCGACCGTTCGGTCGACCGTGAGAAACCCGAGAGCAACCTGCTCTCAGTCGGTCGACCGTGCGGTCGACCGGCTTATGGGTAAGCCAGCGTGCACGTATCCGTGCACGTCGGTCGACCGCTACGGTCGACCGGCTACTTGGTCCGGTCGACCGTCCGGTCGACCGACCTAGCCTGGCAGCAGCAGTTCTGGTCAGAAAAACAAGTAATTTTTAATTCTAAAAATTCTCATAAATCTTCTAAAAATACACAAAAATAGTTTTATCATTTTACATTGATATACAAACTTGTGTTGAAAATTTCAACACAGATTTCAAACATTTTGAAACATTTTTGTGTTATAGAAATTTTGCCAAAAACCAAAAACGTATTTTCTAAAACTTAGATTTTTGAATTGAAAATACACTTTGTCCAAAACTCATCCAAATACAAAAACATGATATTAAACAACATTTAGGCATGATGTATATGGATATAATCCTATATACATGAAACATATATATATCCATGTTTTTGACTTTAATTCCAAATATGTTTTGTTAAAAATACCAAAACATAAAACACATGAAATAGACTATCAAACTAAGTTTGTCTAAGAAGTTGAAGCATGTATGTATATAGAATGAATCTACTATACATAAAACCATTTAAACTTGTTTTGATCTATCTATTCATGAAAACAAGATCGGTTAAACCAAAAACCAAAACAAAAAACCGAAACTATTCAAAACATGAAACGTGTGTGTTTGTGAACTTGAGCATATCATACTATTCGAATCTTTACAATTTGGATCTAAACACAAAACTAAACTATGGTACCGATGTCTTCTTGTAGAGCGTCGTCTCCAAGCTGACTCGATCCAAAACTCCTTGATCCACCGAGCTAGTGCTATATATGATCTTTGACGCTCGGGCTCTTGAATCACATGTGAAAGCTTCCAAATCATCTTGTTGAAGCTAATCACCTACTAATAACTTGATTAATGATCTGAAACTAAAATCACAAGATTATTAGTACACATAACTACATGAGTTAATCATCATCAAAACTAGAGTGGAAGGGCCTTTGGGCCAACAATCTCCCCCTTTTTGATGATGACAAAACTCATGGAGTTATATATGCATGGATTAAAGTTAAGCTTCAGAGAAGCTCCCCCTTAACTCATGCATAGGAATAAATAAGAATAAATAAATGAAGGCTCATAAATAAGTATGAAATACATATATCTATTTGTTTATTTGTTTCATATTTATTTGCTTGTTTATTGTGATGCATGAACATAAATCCTTTTTCTAAAACATAATGCTCTTGATACCAAATATATAAAATGCATTATGCATAAAACGTGCTCTTGATACCAATAAACTCTTGATACCAATAAAAACATGTTCTTAAATAATGCTCTTGATACTAATTAAACAATTAATGACAAACTAATAAATAAAACAAAAACATGCATATAAACTCAAATACTTCTCCCCCTTTTTGTCAATCATCAACAAAGGGGTCCAAGTAAAAACAAAAAACATTCTTCTCCCTTTTTGTCTAAAACACGAATGATGTAAATAAGGGTGACAATCAATTAAGATATCAATTAAAAAATTTGTCAAAGTAGAGCATCTTGATACCAATTGAAAGGAAACAAAAAAACATTGATACCAATTATAAGAAAACAATCTTGATACCAATTGAAATTAAACATAACAAATTTGAATTTCTAAATAAGGATTTGATACCAATTGTAAATATTTTTCATTTTGAACATATGATATCAAATTGAAATTTTCAATCATAAAGTATGGGAGTGGAAATCAAATACCAATTGAAAGATGAAATATAAGGTTTCTCCCCCTTTATGAAATACCAAATGAAACAATGAATAAGCTTGTATATGGGTACCAATTGAAAACTAGTCAATTGAAATAAGATAGTCATTATAAAACAAGCTTTATCATGATCAAAATTTGTGCTCTAAGATATATGAATATAATAAGCACGAATAAAAATATATATATGTATGAAAATTAGATACCAATTGAAATTGATACTCTTTGAAGTGCAAGCATACATATACAAAAAATATATGAGTATACAAAATGTCAATATTGATACCAATTGAAAGAATCCAATGATACCACTTGAAAAAAATAATATCAAATGTATATCTCATATAACCTATCCTCCCAATCATGTTCAAGTTTAAAATGATTTACAATATAAGGCATACATGAGCATGGTCTCCCATCCAACACCCCTTTGAAGTAGGGGTTTTTAAGAATAGGTTTGAAAATAGAGTACGTTTGAAAGTCTCTACCATAAGAAGAATACGAACTAGTTAAATGGGAAATCTTGTTAACTAGTACGAAATCCTTCAAGTAACGAATAAAACATAAATATTTTTCATGAAACACATATAAATCACATGGCACTAAACACTCAAATTTCATAAAACATGTATCATACTCATGAAAATAGAATCATGAGAAAAACTAATAAAGTGAGTGAACAAGTGTTATGTGACACATATCAACATGAAAATATTCATTAAGCTCAATTAAGATATTCCTTAAAACATGAAACATGAAAATCTAAAATTTTCAATAAAACTAATTTATACTTCAAGGCATATGTATGTTTTGACAACACAAAAAGAATACATACATATCCCTAAACACTATTTGAGTCCATAATAAAGATTTGCATGAAAAGCAAATGACTCAAGGGGTATACATGTATATCTTAAGGTTTGGGAAAATAAACATATACATGAAGTGAAAACACATGATCATAAAAACATGTCCAAAATAGGGAATACAAGTTAGAATTCATGAATCATTCAAAACTAGACTATACTAGAACATTTAATGGTACAAATAAGCATCCAAGCATAAACATATATAAAGATTTATTTGTGGCCCATTCTATGTACAAGTATATACCTAGTCTTAATGAAAACTAACATTTAAACAAGTAATCAAATCACGTAGCATAAAACGGGACATAAATCATCATTACAAACATAAAACGATCATTATGTAAATCCACATGCTATTAGAGCTATGATATGCATAATAGCTAAACAAATGGTGAGAACACAACATATGGGTCCATATAAACATGGGTGATCTCAAAAGCTATACATGCATGTCAATGATCTAAGAATCATGGCATTTAACATAATAAACTATAAACATCAAAACAAAAGAAAAATCATAAACACACATATGATCATTATGTACATGCACATGCATTAGATCTAGGACATACATATTAGTTTAAAAACAAAGTGAGAACACAAAGATAGGTTCATGGGTGTCTCAAATAACTAAAACATGTATATCACTAATCTAAATCACATGGCATAATCATAATGAGTTATAAAACATGACATGCTATAAATCAACGACATGAAAAGCATGCAAATATAACGGGAGTTAGAGATTGATACCAAAAATCGATGAAGGCACCTCTCTAGTTCTCCAAACCAATGGTGGTCCTCTCCACCAAACTCCCCTTGAAAGTGATGCATCCAAATTGTTTTCTTTAAGCACGGAACGCATCCACTTCAAGGCACCGCTACTCTCACGTGATGCGAGAGCCCACACCTACATCAAAATTTTAAGGGTGGTCTTTGGTACCCATTTTCTTTTGGGTCCATAGGGGTTAGTATTTCTTTCCTAACCCAAACAAGATTATTTGCTAAATTTTCAACATGTAAACGATCATAGCAAAATCTAGCAAGGTGGCCTTTTCAACCACAATGTGTACACGTGTACACATGGGCATACATAGTGTGAAGTTTGTGATCATGATGAGCATGTGTATGTCATGATGGTGTACATGCAAAGATGGACCTTGTTTCTTACGAACCAAGGTGTCCAAGCGTGTATGATTTAAAGTACATTGGCTCAAATGGAGCCCAACAATCAACACTTTCTTCTTCAAACATTTATATCATTTTTAATAGTTGAAGATAAAGTGGAGCATGCAATAGGTGTGCTAGATGAAGAAGCTACACTAGCATGGCAAACATGTGAAGACAATTCAATTTTCAAAGATTCATTTTTCTTTAAACAAAATCCAATTCTTTTGTAATGAAATCAATTTCATTTTTCAATGAAAGGTTATCTTTTAAAATAAAATCTAATTTAGAAGATAAAACCTCATTGTTTTTCACAACATCATCACAATCCTTTTTGCTTTTCAAAAAACTCATTTTCCTTTAGGACAAGGTCAAGTTGAGATTTAAGTGAGTCACGTTCACTTGCAATCTCTCCCTTCTCTTGCAAAATCAATTCAAAATTAGAACACAAATCCTTCATTTCTTGTTTTAAATCAAAATGCTTCTTTTTCAAAAGTTCATGTTTTTTCACAAAATTTTCAAGCTTAGAGGCAAATTCTACATTTAAATTTGAACTTCAAAACACCCATAGCAATATGAACTAGAGCTATCATCTAGTTGAGATCCGATTGTACCTCAAGGGAGTCTTTCCCTTGGACCATGAGGCAATGCTCGTCGGACTTGTCTCTCCTAGATCTTCTTATTTGTTTATAATCCTTGGTAGCTCGGGAGAAGTCAATATGCTCCAAACTGCAAAAGCCAAATCATAATGAACAAACACATGTAAAAGATCTTCATTAAGAGATGCTCTAAGTGTCTTAAGTGCAAGTGCATTGGCCTTTTTATGCTTGCTAGCATTTGGGTAGGATTCTTGAGTAGTGGCTTGATAAACTAGATGTCCTATGCTTTTTAAATGAAAACTCATCTTGGCCTTCCAATATCATGTCTAGAAAAATCAAACATAGGAGGGCTATCCATGAGTGCAACTATATGTGTGCAAATGAACAATGCAAATGAAGATTAGCAAACCAAGATCTCACTCCTAGGTGGTTAAACCTAAATATCAGGAGCGTAGGCTCTGATACCAATTGAAAATCACCTAGAGGGGGGAATAGGTGATGATGCTAATCTAGTGAACTTAATGCGGAATTTAAAAACTAATTGCAATTAACAAGAGATGCACACTCAAACAAGCCAAGCAAATAATTATGAATGAACAATATGAATTTATGCAAGGCACATATATAGAGAAAGAGAGAGTAAGAGCCAAGGGATCAAGCGCAAACAACAAGATATGTTTCGAGGTTCGAGCACCCAGCTCTACATCCCCGCCTTCACACAGAAGGATTTCAACTCCACTAGCTTGTCCACAAAGGACTCCCACAAAGGGAACCTCCACCGAGGATTTGGGGCAATACAATCACAAGGAGTACCCAACTCCTCTCCTTATAAATACAACCTCCTCCTTGAGGCACAACACCAAGCCAACAAACAATCACCTCACAACTTGAGGAATTAGCACAAAGCTTACACAAGGATCACCTCACACCTTGAGGGATACAACCCAATAGCACAACCTCCTCAACACAATGAGGGAAAGGCACAAAGCCAAGCTAAGATAGGGTTTACAACTTGGTGATCAAAAGACCACAAACAATCTCTTTTCTCACACAAAGATCCTATAGAATAAGATAGTAGATGTAGCTCAAGTGTGGAGAAATCAAAGTGTTCGAAACAAAGAAAAATCACTTGGGAAATCACCACAAAGATATTGAAAGATAGAACCAAATCAAATTCCCAAAAGACTATTTTTCTTTGAAATATTAAAACACTTTAAAACAATAAGATTGATCTTTTTAGCACAAAGAAACTCTTTTTAAAACTTGTAAAAATACTAGAGAAAGCTCAGAAATTTTAGCCCAAAATTCTTAGAGAAAACCTCTTTCCAATGGGGTATTTATAGCCCCAGAAGAATTATAGCTGTTGGCTGCAGAAACTGCAAAAAAATGAACTACCGGTCGACCGGTCGGTCGACCGGCCCACGGTCACATTTTGACCGCTGGCAGCTATCGGTCGACCGGGCGGTCGACCGTCCCCAGAACCAGAGAGCAACGGCTCTCTGGCCGGTCGACCGCTCGGTCGACCGTGAGAAACCCGAGAGCAACCTGCTCTCAGTCGGTCGACCGTGCGGTCGACCGGCTTATGGGTAAGCCAGCGTGCACGTATCCGTGCACGTTGGTCGACCGCTACGGTTAACCGGCTACTTGGTCCGGTCGACCGTCCGGTCGACCGACCTAGCCTGGCAGCAGCAGTTCTGGTCAAAAAACAAAGTAATTTTTAATTCTAAAAATTCTCATAAATCTTCTAAAAATCACAAAAAAATAGTTTTATCATTTTACATTGATATACAAACTTGTGTTAAAAATTTCAACACAGATTTCAAACATTTTGAAACATTTTTGTGTTATAGAAATTTTGCCAAAAACCAAAAACCGTATTTTCTAAAACTTGGATTTTTAAATTGAAAATACACTTTGTCCAAAACTCATCCAAATACAAAAACATGATATTAAACAACATTTAGGCATGATGTATATTGATATAATCCTATATACATGAAACATATATATATCCATGTTTTTGACTTTAATTCCAAAATATGTTTTGTTAAAAATACCAAAACATAAAACACATGAAATAGACTATCAAACTAAGTTTGTCTAAGAAGTTGAAGCATGTATGTATATAGAATGAATCTACTATACATAAAACCATTTAAACTTGTTTTGATCTATCTATTCATGAAACCAAGATCGGTTAAACCAAAACAGAAAAACCGAAAACCAATATTCAAAATATGAAACGTGTGGTGTTGTGAACTTGAGCATATCATACTATTCGAATATTTACAATTTGGATCTAAACACAAAACTAAACTATGATACCGATGTCTTCTTGTAGAGCGCCGTCTCCAAGCCGACTCGATCCAAACTCCTTGATCCACCGAGCAAGTGCTATATATGATCTTTGACGCTCGGGCTCTTGAATCAACATGTGAAAGCTTCCAAATCATTTTGTTGAAGCTAGTCACCTACTAATAACTTGATTAATGATCTGAAACTAAAATCACAAGATTATTAGTACACATAACTACATGAGTTAATCATCATCAAAACTAGAGTGGAAGGGCCTTTGGGCCAAGAGGTATCAAATCGCAAATCCAGAAGGTTAAGGCATCAGAAAGAAGTCTGGGCGACGCGCTGCCCCAAGCCAGGCGCGCGCCGCTCTGGCAGGGCCGCGGAAACGCGGTTTGGAAACGCGGCCCAGGCCGCGTTTCCGCGGCCCTTTGGGCGCGCGCGCGCCTGCGCTTTAGGCCACGTGCCGTTCACGTGGCCCCATTTCCCCTGGTGCCTATAAATACCCCAGGGGTCTTCAGTTTGAGCAGATCCAGAACTTTAGCAAGTTTTTGTAATCTTGTTTTTAGGTTTGTAGTTGTTGTTATTATTCTTCTTCTAGTTGTTGTTTTAGTCATTAGAGTGAAGAGAGAGAGAGTGTGTAAGTGTTGTATTTGAAGGGTGACAAGCTAATTCAAGTACTTCTTCTCTTCCTTCTTTTAATTTACTTGTGCTTTCCTTTACTTTTACTTCATTGTTATAGTGTAAACTCTTTGCTCTTTACTTCTTCCTTTTATTGTTTCTTGTTATAGTGTAACTCCCTTCCTCTACACTTCTTTTCCTTTGTTGTTTCTTTTACTTTTATGGCTAACTAACTTTTCTAACTACTAACCCACTAATCTCTTACTACTTGATTGATAACCCACATGAG
The DNA here is from genome assembly GCA_038442645.1 of Agave tequilana. Taxonomy (NCBI): domain Eukaryota; kingdom Viridiplantae; phylum Streptophyta; class Magnoliopsida; order Asparagales; family Asparagaceae; genus Agave; species Agave tequilana. The sequence goes on from JAVJIF010010594.1 coordinate 121,535, forward strand.
TCAATAGTATCAAATAAGCCTTATGCAAATGAGAGCTATGGCATCTTAAGACGAAGGTTCTAACTCTAACTTACCTACAAGTATTTACCTTCATATATTTCATACTAAATGGTTTTTTGATGATCTATAGGTTTTGTACATTGCTTGTTGTTGTAAGTTAGAGACTTTCCTTTTAACTTTGCTGATACCATTAGTGCACTCGTGTCTTCCCGTATTCTCGCCTTCTATTGGATCTTGATATGGGAATGTCCGAGTTTTTGTCGTGTAAAGCAAAATTATAGGAAGAACTTTTACTCGATTTCCACGTGAATAGTTCCAATGCACAAGAGTTGTGTTCGCCTATGATCCATCGTGAGGCTATCTTCCTAAGTTAGAAATTAGTGGGAGCACTTAGTAGAAAGTTATCCATGCATTTTTACAACTAAGAAAAAATCCACTTTTGATGAGATTGAACTTGATCATAAATGTGAACCCGATCCCCAACTTTGTGATTCAGTTTCCATCTTTGAATTTATATTGACTCTGGTATTCTTACCCAATTTGGATTAATTTTCAGAGCCAATATTTATTCCCGTACCCATGGTTTAGAAATTGAGTCACCAATTTTGGATAGTCACATTCCATTGATGGAAAAAGAATGTGAATATCAATTCTTGGACTTGGACTCAACTCTTGAACCAAAACTAACTCTCGAACTCAAAGTTGATTTTCCGAGTTAGTATTGGTTCCTGAACCTACATTCTTGAGTCCAAGTCAATCATTCCACCAAGTCACATTCTTTTGTTGGACATAGGTATAGACCATGATGACTCCGTGATGATTTTCCAGGACTGGTCATGTAAAGGGAGTAAGTTTCACAATAGGATCTTTCATGATCCTATTGATATTAGAGAATCTAAATATGTAAATAGAAAAGAGGCCAATAAAGGTGAATTTCATGAACCACCATATTATCTTGATTGGGTAGCAACGCTTGACCTAATCAGACCACCACCAGAACCACCACCTTAATGTAATATTTTCCTTTCCCTTCTTCTTTTTCATGCATCTATGCATTAATTCATACATTGAAGATAATGCATGAGATAGGCATGGGGAAGGGTTCTAACATAACTTAGGTTTTTCTTTTTATTATTTAAAAAAATTATTAACATTTTCTTTACTTTTAAAAACTTTTTGAAAATAGAAATAATATTTTGACATATTTTTTGTAAGAAATTAAGTCAATTTTAAGGAATAGGAGAATCATAATTATGATTTCTTATACTTGGTCAACATAAGATTATTTATTTGATTTCTAAGGTTAGAAAGAAAATTTGTGAAAGTAATTTAGTTTTGATCTTTACCTTGAAGAAATATGCACATCTTATACACTTACACACTTAGGGTTCAAAAACAAAGATTCTTATGCCTTATAAAAAAAGAAAAAATATATATGCATGAAAAATAAACAAATATAATTATTGATTAGCTAGGTGCTTTGGCCTAAGAAAGCCTTAGTATTTATGCAAAAGATAATTAGATAAGTTTGAAAAAAAAATATATAAATCCTCTGATTAAGCTGGGCATTTGTGCCTCATGAAGCATAAGTATTCATGCCTAAAAGGGGTACATTTTATAAATAAAACCCTTAATTTCGTGGCCATGTCTGCTCGATGTTTAAGTCCTTAGGGGTGTTTTCTTACCTAGTGCCCTAAGACTGTCCGATTTGGGTGTCACCAACTAAAGGCTCTTAAATGGGCTGATTAGAAAGCCTAATGGAATTGAGGACTAAATGCCACAAAAAATAAATATAAATAAGGCATAGGAATTAGAGTTAAAGAACCCTTAGTCAAAATTTCATGATCACGAAGGTGCATATGACTTAGGTAAAGTAATAGACTAGATAAAAAATACAGTTTGACTCCTTGCCTTGATTGATAACAAGTTTTTGAATAAAGATTAAGTTTAGAATGGAAGTTCAGTTTCCTATAACTTATAGATTACTTAATTCTTACAATAATACTTCAAATATTTTTCTTTTCAAAATGTGTTTTCAAAATACTAGTACTTTGTTTCTCTTTCTTTGTGGATTTTGTGGGTATAATCTACTGAAAACCCTCACGAGACAAAACTCGTCCTCTAGGAAAAATCTAGAGGTTTAACGGCTCGTTGCACACGCTCAATGCAATCGCGTGACCTGTAAAAGTGGTCTAATAATTTTTGGTTTCGTTTTTTGTTTTGCTCGAGGACGAGCAAAAAATAGGTGTTGGGGTGTGCTTGCACACATTTATTGCATTACTCTTTATTACATTTTCATATTTATCATGTAATAAATCTGCTAAATTTCTTATCTTAAATATCTATTTTGCAGAAGATAATCATGGGGAGAAAGAGGATAAAATGAAATAAATATCAGTTAAATTCAAATTTACTAGAACTATTTGGTTAGAGGAGGATGATCCCAAATCCAGTTGGTTAAATTCAGTTTTGATGAATCAAGTGGTTAAAGCTAAACATCAACCGATGATAACATCAAATACAGAGTCTAAATTCAAAGTGATAAATGGATGAGAGAAGATCAACGGATGAGATGAAGCAATTTTGACTCAGATTCTAACTGAATACATTTTAGTATTTAAATCATAACTTTTGCTACCGAAAATTAAATCTAATGATTCAAGATTATTCAGAAAGAGAACTTAAAGGGCTACAACTATTAAGTTGATCACTATTTATAATTCTTCATTTATTAAGTTATATTTAGCAATTAATATGCCAATAAGCTGCAGATCAGAACTGAATATCCACATCAAATCAAGTTTGAAGATAAAGGGAGGATTCAATTCAGAAATAGCCAGCTTTTCTTATTTTCATACTCCTCTACCCTCTGCATTTCTCTTATAAATAACTGCAATCTCAAAATCAAAAGGAACGACCAAGCAGAGATAAATTTTAGGCCAGTTTTTCATTCTTTTTAGTGTAGGTTTTTATTTTTCTTTTTATGTAATTTTTTATTTCTTTGTAAGTATAGGTTAGACTGAGATTCATGTAAGTAAGAGAGAGAGACTTATGTTGAGAGTGATACCGATATAACCTCCTCCTTTCTTTCATCGTTTATACAAGTAATCAAAGGTAACATCTTCATGCTTTTATTGTTTATATTCTTCTTCTATTCCTACTTTCCTCTTTTGTTTTTATGAATGTCCAAGTGAACCTAGAAGCATCAATATAGACATATTTGTATGAGTGCCACAGATATTTCATGATGATGTTCTCCTCCTCAAGATTCCGTATCATTTCATTCTTGTTCGTCCTGATGATGTAATGCGAATGGAGACTGAGCTCGATCTTATGAGTTATGCGTTGATCACCTCTGAAGCAGGTAAAACATACAAGGTTCCAGGTAAGTAATCAACCAGAGGAGGTAAGTATTTCTTCTAGCTTTTCTTTCTTTTCTTTTAATTCTTTAGTTTAGATCACCAACTCCATTAACACCCAACTCTTTTATCACTCTTTCCAATTTCTTTATAAATGTCCATTTTCTAGTTTCTCCACCTTCTCAATCTACCACTTTCTTTTTAACTTAACTTTAACTTATTTTTTCTTTTCTTTTTAAGAACTAAAATAAGATCTTTAACCATTCTTTGTAATCTAAAAGAGAATTTACTAAAAAAGCTTCCATCGCTAGTACCTCCTTATGCTCACGATCTGCATAGTCACTTACTATAGCGGTAGTATTGAGTACTTGCACATATTATCTTAAGTTCTTAAATTCTGTATTTCTGTGTACAGGTTCCAACTCAATTAATAGTTAATAAAACATGAAATCCGAAGTAAAACCCAAAATATAAATCTGAATCAAAATCTGATGAAAACCTAGATGGGAAAACTAATTGTACAACTTAAGTTATAACTTCATGAGACTAGTATGTCGAAGGAATAATCCAAACAAGGAAACCCTCATCTATATACCTTTGTCCCATGTTATCGTAACCGAAATGTATACTACTTATTTTGCAAAGCAACAGGAAATACGATAAAACGCCATGAATTAGCATAATGTTATTATTGGGGCCGTCAAAGTTATAGGCCTTAGTAGAAGTCCCATTCCACATACTTATGCTTATAACTTATAAAGCCAGTAATTTGAAAACCAATGGAGTTTGTCAAATCATGTTTATGATGGGTCTCATACTTGCCCGGGACAACAACCTCAGGGGTATCCAATTTTGAGCCGGAAACATTGTTCTAGGAACCGAGACCGATCGCTCGTGCAGGAGAAAGAGAGGAAGAGCATCACAAACTTCATAGGAATAGATCTAGAGCTTGTGCATATCCTGGCAGGAAGAAGAACATGAAAGAGTGTCATGGAGTCACTGGGCTGGCTGAATCTAGTGGTGGCGTCCGGATCGGGTTGGTCTAATAGGGAAGAAGGGTGGTCAGTGTATGGGAGTAAGAGAGGGAGAGATAGTGAGAAAGAGGGAGATCAGAGATGTGATGGGGTCCGCTGGCGAGTGAGGGGGGTCATGGGAGGTCGCCAGAGCTGGCGACAGCACTGGTCACTGGGGCTTCACTAGAGAAGGCAAGGAATGAGAGGGAGAGAGTGAGGAAAAGGGGGAGAGAGTGAGATGGATCATAATGCGAGGAGAGAGAGGGCGCGAAGGATAAAAGGGGAAAGAGGCACGGGCAGATCCCGAGGCGCATGGCACGCGCGCAACGCGGGGAGCTGGCTCAGCCCAGGCACGAGCATGATGCATGGGAGAAAAACAAAAAGGAAAAGAAAAATGAAAAGAAAAGAAAAGGGAAAGGAAAAGGGAGGAGGAAAAATAGGAAAAATAATATTATATTATATTCAGGCAAATATGACTAATTCTAGAAAATTTCCAAAATTTTCAAAACTAAAATATAATACTGAGGAATAATATGGAATCAGAATCAAGAAATTCAACCTAGTTTGCAAATTAAAAATCCTAAAATTAATCGGCGACACCGGTCATTACCAGTTCAGCCGAAATTCGATAAATTCATAAAATTCACAAAAATGAGTTAAAGTAGAAATATGATTCTAAGAAACAATGTGAAAGTAGTTTCTAGAAAATCAACTCTATTTGCAAATTAAAAATCTGAGAATCGATGAACGGTACCAGTTGTTATCGATTTTTAAAAAAATTGCAAACTAAATTAGAAAATTTTTAGAAAATCTAAAAAAAAAAAATTTATTGAAAAATAATATTTTAAACTTAAACAAGCCAAATTCAACTATCAGAATGATCAAATTAGGTAAAATGACTGCATGAAAGATATCGGGTCCTGGGTTCAGACTCAGGTTAGCACTGGATCCGCAAACATAGTTCCGACATCAATAATAGTAATAAAATAATAACAAGGAAAAGTAAATAAAGAAAATAAAGTAAAAAAGTACAAGAAAAAAATTAGAACACATACTTAGGTACGTATTCTGGGAGCGGGGTGTTACATACCATTCCCCTTTTAAAAATTTCGTCCTTGAAATTTTCGATAAGAGGAAGAGATGAACAAGGAAGGGACATTGGATAACATAACAAAGAGAGGAACACATAAAACTGAGATTGATGATAATAACACGATAAGGAGGAAACAATTATGGAGATTCCCAACTTAAAACACGACAAAAGGGGAAAAAGGTCATAGTTGACACCTTCTGGGTTACCGATCCAACTATCGGGCCCTACTTTCTATTCCGCTCCATCCATTTCTTGGCTTCTTCTGCAGTCAAGTTATGTGTACTAGCCTGCTTTCTTTATTTGTTCTTCACACTGATGATGCTGGAAGTGCTGGGGGTGGCATTTATGTTCTTTTGGACGGACAATCTCTTATAGAGTGATTACCAGACCCACTTGTGAGACACAGTCCATTAGCCTTTCGACAGTTACGCTGCAAGTGTCCGAGTTCAAGTAGTACCCACATATTATCTACTGATGGCGAGGTCAGAGTGGTCACTGAGGTAGCGGGGTATTCAGGGGTTTGACTGCATCTCCACTGTCCATATCTGGAAGGGTCTTTTTGTCGTCTTTTTTCATTTTCTCCTGACGCTTCTTCTCCAACCCTGTTCTACCTCACAAGTGATGGTGAGAACTTAGAATAGGTCTTGAGCTGCTGGGGTATAAGAAATATCTAGATCTTCATCCTCAAGCCTTGCTGAAACCTGCTTGCTTTGTTCTCCTCGTTGACCACCATGTACTGCGCAAACAATTGACTTAGCCTTAGGAATTCTGCAGCATACTCGTCTGTAGTCCGATCCCTCTATTGTAATCTGATAAATTGTCCTTCCATCGCCTTCTGTCCTATCTTTTAGAAGAATCTCTTGTAGAAACTCTCCGAGAACTGGTCTCAAGTAATGGTTTCTCCAGTCTTGTATCTTATGCCAACCACCAGGTTCTTACCATATCTCTTAGTTGTATCTTAGCCATTTTCACCTAGTTCTCGCCTGGGATTTAAGCTGCCTTCAGGAGATCAGTCGTGTCGACTAACCACTGCTCTACATCTAACTATCTTTCGGTTCCAGAAAACACAGCGGTTGCCGCCTTCAGAAGTCAGACACATTTTTTGTTCTCCGTCCATGTGATGTCATCAATAGACCCTGGTTTAAGATCTCTGTCTGTTTTTGTTAGTCCTTCATCATATCCTGTAGGAGTCTCACTTGATTATCATCCGACCAAGTTGGTCTACCCTGAGAAGAGCTCAAACCGTCATGATTTTCACGTCTTTTCATGTTTGAGTTGGTCTAAGAATAGCGGGAAACTGAAAAAATGAACAAATGGAATAACTCAAGACTTTAGAAAAGATATCAGAAAGGAATAGATAACTTTACTTGCAAGGGGAATGTATAGTCAAGACCCATGTATTCCAGTTGCAATTTAATATCACATTAATTTGTCAACCAATTGTACTAAAGATGTGAGAGCGTAGGCTCTAATACCATCCTATAACGTCCCAATCCCACGGATACAAAAATGCTACTGTGGCGTAAATATGCAGGTTAGAAATACCCTACATATATATACTAAGCATCAGTACAGGTAAGAATTAGAGTACGAAAGTATATGCTATTTATAAATTCTAATAAAACAATACAAATACACTATTATCACGGAGCGATGATCTGATAACACATGAATATTACATCACCAAAACACAAATGAATGGTTTACAAGGGATATAAAATGTACAAAAATCAGTGAATGCTCACGATCATTCAGAAAGAATCTCGAAGGCCCAGCAGAAAGGGACTGGAAGGGGAATCCGGATGGTCTACAGATAATCCAAGCTTTAGTTGCGCCACTCTGATCAAAAACAGGGAGAGTCTATGAGCTTCTAAATCTGAACATGCAGATCCAGGAGAGTCAGAACTCTCTAACAAGTGGTGTGGTGGATACCAAATGGTGTGCAAGAACGAGCACACGTGTATCATTATGTCCGAATCAAGTAGGCATGAATATGAAACCGTGTCATGAGAACAAGCACACGTGAGCATGTAAAGAGGCATAAAGTAAAACAGTGTGGCAAATCCAGTTATAGAAGTCCAAATTACAGATATGTGAGATTAGTACATCGATAGAATAATCTAAAGAAGGAAACCCTCATATATATACCCTACATCTCGCATCACCATATCCTAAGTCCATATAACCCGAGTTGCATCCAAATACGGTATAAGAAAATAATGTAACACGTACCAAATGTTATATAATTTACTTAAGTCAAGCAGGAAGGCGATAAACAATTATATAAATAATAAATGAAGAAGCAAGGTAAAACCAAGAGCAAGCAAGTCCAGTGACAAGGTATATAAACACAAGGAGCACGCGACAATGACAATTATAGGGTTAGTACTAATTTAGGAAGCAAGCAGTTTAGGAAAATCCATACAGTAGCTCAGACATAACATATTATAGAGGTCAGGCAATGCATAGATGAAACAGCAGGAGACCAATAGAGTAACACACAAGTGGCGAACAAGTTTAGTAATAATATAATAATAGTAATAGTTAATAAAACATGAAATCTAAAGTAAAAACCCAAAACATAAATCCGAATCAAAATCTTATAAAAACCGATACGGCAAAACCAATTGTACAACTCAGGTTACGGCTTCATGAGACTAGTACGTTGAAGGAATTATTCAAACAAGAAAACCTTCATCTATATACCTTTGTCTTGTGTTATCATAACCCGAATGTATACCACTCGTTTTGCAAAGCAACACGAAATTCGATAAAACACCGCGAATTAGTATGTTGTTATTATTGGGGCCGTCAAAGTTATAGGCTTTAGTAGGTGTCTCATTCCACGTACTTCTGCTTATACCTTATAAAGCTAGTAATTTGGAAACCGATGGAATTCATCAAATCATTTTTAAGATGGGTCTCATACTTGCCTGGGACAACAGCCTCAGGGGTATCCGGTACTGAGCCAGAAATGTTCCGCTAGGAACCAGAACTTACTGATTGCCCGAGTAGGAGAAAGAGAGGGAGAGTATTGTAGACCACATAAGAATAGGCCTAGAGCTTATGCATACCCTGGCAGGAAGAAGAACATGAAAAGAAAGTAGGGGTGCCAGTACATTCCAATGGAATCTCTGGTGGCCGCCAGATGATCCAAAAGAATGTGGCCACATGTAAGACGATAAGGCTATCATAAACATGAAACTAATTAGCACTCATTAGTTTTCCCCAACTCGATACAGCTTGTCAATTATAATATTATATAATCATGTGCAAGAAGGACATGGTACCAAAGAGACAAGTGTCCAAGAATATAGGACTCCAGGAGTATCTAATGATACAATAATACATGATCATAGTCCTTGTACTATAACAGGAGCAGGAAGGAAAGTTGATAACTTGTTGGTGTCTCATCGATTTAAAGTATGGGATACAAGTCACACATATAAAATATTACAGAGTACAATGATAAGAAGTCAAGTGTAAGATGTCCGAGTATTAGATAATAGTAGGTCGAGCAGTATGATATAGCTAATTGGCAAATCAAGTAACATGATATAGGAAAACATATATCCAAACATTTCAAGCTCTTCACAACTATAATATAATAAATATATAAAAAGCTATTAATTTGCAATGCAGAGCGGGGTAAAGTGAGAGCATATCATGACATATAGTAATATTAGTGATTAGCCAATAAAGTGTACAATCAAGTGGAGCTAAGCAAGCTGGAGCAAAGCTAATGTACAACACTAAACGCCATTATGTTCGGCGTGATTATCGCTCACGTCACGGCTAACACATGTGATGGAGCGAGCATATGTACGCTATTCTACCGCGTGTGCCGAAGCCGCGCTCACGGTGTAACTACGCTCGAACGGAGTTAGCAACAAAGTGTTTAGCTCTAGGTTCACCTACCAGGCATAGCTAAAAGACCTGTCAGTCTGAACATACTTCTCTTTGAGGAAGTGGGTGAAAAGCTCATAAGGGCTAATGGGCCAGAAGATGGAATAGGTACCTGCAAGAATGTTAGTACCAATCACACATACAAACATAGTACGAAACATAGCAGACAGTAATGCTAAGCGATCATCAAGCGAAGCTATACAGGTTGGAGCGAAGCTAGTGTACAACGCTAGACGCCATCACGCTCTGCGTAGTTACCGCTCACTGCGAAGCCACGAAAAACGTACAACAATCACTCACAACATAACTACACTCAAACGGAGTTAGCGATAGAGCGTTGAGCGCTAGCTTCGCCTACCAGGCGGAGCTGAAAGACCTGATGGTTTGAACGCACTTCCAACTACCACGATACCCAAGGGTGTAAGGCCAATTCCTATTAGGTAGCTCAAAAAGTGGGTTGGCCCGGAGGTTGAGTAGGTACCTGTACGAGATTGTTAGTACCACCGAGCACATATATAACGTGATAATAGCTAGTCTACCATTAAGTAATGAAGCTCTGAGGCTGAATAGAGAGCCCGGAGGTAAACGACCACAAAAGATCGACCACGCTGGTATAAAGCAGTAAAAGAACGCATAACAGGCATGGTATAATGCAAAAAATAAACTATACTAATACAAACATTCGTCATAGAGCTACTACATATAGTCCTAGGCACTTGGCCATATACAATACAAGAATACAACCCAATATACAGTGCTCAATACACGATACATGCGCAAACTCTCAAATACTCTACTACTAATACATATACATCCACCCAGCTGGAATAAACACATATCCAAATACACAATACCATGCAGTGAATAATACAACACCCCAAATAAGGAGAAGGCACTCGCTTATCGACCATCGGGTACGTGCACGGCTCAAACAACACCACACACAGAGAAACAGGGAGAGATGAAGAGAGACAGAGAGGAGAGAGAGATAGAGAGAGACTTGGAGAAAGAAAGAAGGGGGAACGCAGAGAGAGGAGAGAGGAGAGACTGAGGGACAGATAGGGAAGAGATAGCTTCTAGGGCCAGGCCTCTCAGCCGTAAGGGGTGGCACGACCGGCTGAAGTCTCTAGTGGGGAGGAAAAGGAGGGAAAGAAAAAAAAGAAGAAGAAGAAAAAGAGAGGGAAGGAGAGATGGGAGAAAGAGAGAGAGAGAGACAACGCATACGGAGGAGCTCATGGCTGCCAAAGGTGGCTGGGGAGGTAGCGCTGCAAGGAAGGAAGGGTAAGGGAATTGAAGGTGGTGGTGGAGGTTATTTGATGTAAGAGGAGGTAGTCGAGGTGGTTTTGGTGGTGGATCAGCACGGAGGTTGTTGAGGTGATGATAGGAGGCGGTGGTGGCCGTGGATGAAAGATTGGAGGTGTAGGAGGCAGTTTAAAGGCGGTGGAGGAGATGGCAGAGGTTGAGAGATGATTGGAGGGTCGTGGAGTCATTGGGCCGGTCGGATCTGAGCAGTGGCGGCCAGATCGAGGCTGGTCTTTTAGGGGAAGAAGGGGGTCGGTGTATGGGAGTGAGAGAGGGAGAGATAGCGAGAAAGATGGAGATCGGAGAGGTGTCACGGTCTGCTGGCCGGTGAGGGAGTGAGGGGAGGTGTTGGAGCTAGCGGCGACACTGGTTCACCGGGGCTTCATCAGAGAACGAGAGGAATGAGAGGGAGAGAGTGAGGAAGGAGAAAGAGAGTGAGAGATCAGAATGAGAGGAGAGAGAGGCACATAGGATAAAAAGGGAGAGGGGCACGGGCAGAGCCCGGGACGTATGGCACGACGCAACGCAGGGAGCGGGCTTAGCTCGACCACGAGCAAGGCACGTGGGGGAGAAACAGAAAAGGAAAAGAAAAAAGAAAAGAAAGAAAAAGTAAAGGAAAAAAGAGGAGGAAAAATAATATAATATTATATTCAGGCAAATATGACTAACTCCAGAAAAATGTCCAAAAATTCTCAAAACTAGAAAATATAATTCTTAGGAATAATATGGAATCAGATCAAGATATTCAACATGTTTGCAAACTAAAAATCCTGAAATCAATCGGCAACACCGGTCGTCACTATTTCAACCGAAATTCGATAAATTCAGAAAAATTCACAAAAATGAGTTAAAGTAGAAAATAAAATTCTAAGGAAAACATATGAGAGTAGTTTTCAGAAAATCAACTTTGTTTGCAAATTAAAAATTCGAGAATCGATCGACGGTACTGTTTGTTATCGATTTTAGGAAATTTGCAAACTAAGTGAAATTTTTTCCAGAAAATCTAAAAAAATCCAAAGTATTGAAAAATAATATTTATAACTGAAACAAGCACAATTCAACTAACAAAATGATCAAATTAGGTAAAATGACTGCATGAAAGAGATCAGATCCTGGGTTCAGACTCCAGCTATCACTGGATCCACAGAACATAGTTCCGATAACAATAATAGAAATAAAATAATAACAAGGAAAAGTAAATAGAGAAAATAGGGGAAAAAAATACAAGAGAGAAAAATTAGAGCACTTATTTGGGTACGTATCCTAAGAGCTGCGTGTTATAATGTCGATCAAGGGCAAGTTCCTAAAAAATACTATCCATGATTACATTAACATTATACCTCTGATTATCAAGTCGAATTCATCTGACTACTTTATTCCTTAATAGAATCAATGCCTTTAGCGAAACTCCGTTCATTTCCCCTAGGGAATGAATTAATCTTCAACCATGGAAGAGCACGGTTTATTGAAAATAATCTTCTCCTTTCAATACGAGCATAATTATCCTCATCGATCGACAGCCACTCATCTAACTTATACAACACCCGCTCAATAACCTTCATCAATAGATGCCTCTCTTCATCCTCCAAATCGGTTGTATAAGTAAAAGCATGATCTTATTGAACAATGAGCTGATCCCCTTAGCTCTAGCTTAATCAATAAGCTTCCAAAGCGACATCTTTGTCAAATTTCTATCCATTTTTCTTCAAAAATAGCAAAAAGCAGTGTGCCCAGCGGTATCTAATCAGCACATAGGAAGATTGCTCAGGAGTGTCCAATAAATTCCTCGCTGGAGTTCTAATTAGCACATAAGAAAATTGTTCAATCCAAAAGGGAATAACAATGAATTTTTGACAAATTCTCCCATGAAGTTTTCCAAATGAATTCTGTTTCTATTCCTCTTAGAGTTTTTATTGTCACGTAATGATTATCTCTGACAAACTCCTCCAAAACTCTGTAGAGAATACTTAATTATCTATAATCCCTTATGAGATTCCCTCTTATTCCCTAGCGAGTCCTTTAGTTGTCATGTTAATGATTACAACTGATAACTTGCTCAAAGTGACACAAGGAAAGCTAATCTCCTGATAAATTCCCAACAGAGTTTATACTCACTCTTTTAATCCCCAACGAGATTTTGGAAGTCATCTGCAAAATTTAAAACATAGAAGATCATGTTCACCTCATGTGACATAACAATCCAATGCCCCCAATGGCTAAGGATCGAGAAAAAAGTTGGCTTTTAAGCCAACAAAAAATCTTTGACAATTCATCATGCTGAGAGGAATAGCATGGCTAGCCTAACTCAAATGATTGTAAAAGCAAACCAAAACCATTGATAACTGAGGATTTTCTAAAATTCCTAAGAGCACCTGCCCCTCTTCATCCCACAAAAATCCCATACCAATTCACTTTCATGGAATGGTAAGTCTACGAAAAAGCTATATTCATTTCCCAATGAAATGAATCATAGATTGAGCCTGTCGTGTTAATATCATACCTCTCACAGTAAAATCTCAATATATCCTCAGTGGATCAAAACTTCACTTGTCATTCTTTTAATAGAATGACAAGTCCACTCAAAGCATGCAAATTGCAAAACTAATTACTGTTAAGTTAAACATTATACCTCTAATAGTAAGAAAACCCTCGTCAAGTTAATATCTCACCTCTAATAATCCATTTATAATCTCCAGCGGAACACTGGCCACGTTAATGAACACCTCTGACAAAATTTTCTTTTATTCCCCAGCGGATATTTTGTTGTCATGTTAATAATTACCTCTGACAACTTTCTCAGAATATCACAGGGAACAATCATTTCTCTACCAAATCCCCATTTCTCTACCAAATCCCCATAGGAATCCTTTCAGATTCCCCTCAGAGTTTTTAATTTCAGTCCTCATTAAAACCCCTCAGTTATCATACTAACGATTACTTCTAACAAACATTTAGGAGCACTGTTCTCCTGCCTCATTAATGGAGCTATCACGTAAATGATTACCTTTGATTTCTCCATAATCTCTTGTGGGATATTCTCCCATCTCCCCAATGGGACTCTTAGTTGTCACGTTGATGATTACCTCTGATGACTCTCATGTGGAATGATGATTTCCTACAAAATTTCCTTTCCTTATGATTTAATCTTTTATGCTCGATGTCATGTTAATGATTACCTCTGACAACTCTTTACTAATTCTTCATGGAGCCCCAAGGAATGCTAGTTTCCTACAAAATCCTTATGGAATTTTCATTCCCTAGTGAGGTCTTTAGTTGTCACGTTAATAATTACCTTTGACAACTCTTAAAGGAAATAATATCTCCTCCTGTAGATTCCTGAGGAGCACTAAACTCTTCATGAGATTCTATTTAACACTGTCCTTAATGGACATATTTGCAGGCCAGTGTGGAATATTATTGACTGATCATCAATAATGCATATTTTTATTCACATTTTCATATTTAATTTTTATAAAATATTACTATTTAATTCATTTATTATTTAGTAATATGCAAGCTGATTGAGCTAGAACCTGCACACAAAAATACAGAATTTCAGAACTTTTAAAATAGCAGTACAAGGTACTCAATTCTACCGCAATAGCAAGTGGCTATGCGGGTCGTGATCCACAAGGAGGGACTAGCGATAGAAGCATTTAGTAAGTTCTCTTTTAGGGTACAAAGTGTGGTTAAAGTTCTTCTTTAGTTCTTTAAAAGAAAAAGAAAAAATTGAGTTAAAGTTGAGTTAGAAAGAAAGTGGTAGAATGAGATGTTGGCCCAAAGGCCTTCCACCCTAGTTTTGATGATGATTAACTCATGTAGTTATGTTTACTAATATTCTTGTGATTTTAAGTTTCAGATCATTAGCAAGATATTAGTGGGTGATTAGCTTCAACAAAGGAGTTTAGAAGCTTTTCATAGTGATTCCAGGGCAAAGCATCAAGATGGGCCAAAGCATCAAGATCATACCTTTGCCTAGCCCATGGATGGAGTTTTGGAGCAAGTCAACTTGAAGATGAAGATCATCAAGAAGACTTAGGTATCCATAGTTTAGATAGTGTGTTTTAGATCCATTTGTAAAGCTTAGTATAGTTGATATGCTCAAGTGCACAACACACAAAAGTTTTATGTTTTGTTTTGGTTTTCATGAATAGTTTGATCAAAACAAGTTTACATGATTTTTATGTATATTAGATGTGTTCAATATACATACATGCTTCATATCTTAAACAAACTTATTTTGATATGTCTATTCATGAGTTTTTAGGAAAATCAGATTTCCTATTGAAAAATCAAGTTTGATAAAAATACAAGTTTTGTTTTTGATAAATTTGCAAGACTCAAAAATGAATTGATATGATTGATATATATCTTGAAATTTTTATCACTTGTTTGTGTTTCAATATAAAATGTTAAAACAAGTTTTATGGGATTTTCAGAAAAGATAAAAGATTTTTATAAAATATTTTTCCCTATTTTTCTGACCAGAATTCTGTTCCAGGCTTCAACCAGTCGACTAAGTCAACTGACCAAGTCGACTAGGCTTAAGTCGGTCGACCGGGACGGTCGACCGACGTGCACAAATCTGTGCACGTTTGGCAGCTCTGGGACGGTCGACCCGGACGGTCGACCGGTCTGAGAGCAGTGCTCTCTGTTTGTTTGGGTCGACTAGGCCGGTCGACCGTGGTTGCCCAACGGTCACATTTCTGACCGTTGGCGGTCGACCGGGCCGGTCGACCGTCAGCATGTCAGGCTGCCAGCTCAGCCTAACGGCTAGTTTCTGGTTTGGCCTATATAAACCCCATCTCTTTGGGTTTTTGGCTAAGATTTTCAAGGAGAAAAAATTTTTGGTTTCTAAAGTGTTTAAAACAAGTTTTCAAAAGTGTTTTGGGCTTTAAACTTCCAATTTGATTTGTGTTTTGGGTTTTTGGAAAATCAAAGAAAACTAGGTTTTGGGATATTATATTGGTTTTCATTTTCTATCATCTACAAGAGATTTCCAATTAGTTTTTCTTTGTTGCTTGTTTCCAAAACACCTTGTTTCCACACTTGAGCTATCTTCTACCCTAATCTATTAAGATCATTTGTTTTGTGAAAAAAGAGAAAAGAAAAGAGAGATTGTTTGTGGTCTTTTGGAACCACTTGTTGTACACCCTTATTCTTGTTGTATCCCTCTTTGTAGAGGTGATCGGGTGATTGGTTTGCTCCCTCTAGTGAGAGGTGGAGATTTGTGTAAACCTCTTCGGTAGAGGTGTTGTTGTGGTTGTTTGGCTACGGGCCTACCCCTCGGTTGTGAGGTGGTTGTTTGAGAGAGGAGTTCGGTACTCCCTTGTTGTAAAAATCCTTCTCGGTGAAGGTTCTCTCGGTGGGAGTCCTCGGTGGACGTTATAGTGGATTGGAAATCCTACACGGTGGTGTAGGCGGTGATGTAGAGCAAGGTGCTCGAACCTCGAAACATATCTTGTTGTTAGCGTTTGATCCACTTGTCTCTAACTCTCTCTCTCTCCCTTATATTGTGCAAAGCATCATTCATCATTCATATTATACTTGCTTGCATTTGTGTTGTGCCTTGCATTGATTCATATTGATATATCATCTTATATGCTTGAGTTTTTGTGTGTGCCTCACTTGTACTTAATCAACAAGAGCTTCACATAGCACCTCAACCCATTCAAGGGGAATCAAGAGGAGTTAGTCCAGAGCCCTTCACGGGGAATTCGGCTACACTTGTTGATTGTAGTAAGTGTGTTTGCAAAATTTACATTAGCTTCCGCATTTAGTGCATTTAGTTCCTAGATTAGCACTTACACCTATTCACCCCCCCTCTAGGTGTTTTTTCAATTGGTATCAGAGCTAGTGCTCCTGATATTAGGCTTAACATCCTAGGAGTGAGATCCATTTTGTTGCTAATCTAATGTTTGCATTTGCTTGTTTGCACACATATAGTTTGGACCCATGGCCTTCATGACCCCTCCTATGTTTGACATTTCTAGACTTGAGATTTGGAAGGTTATGATGAGTAGCTATTTGAAGACCCTAGGTTTGCATGTTTTTCTTGCGGCTACCAAGAGATGTTATCTTGGTGATCGCAATCATATAGGGGCCAATGCACAAGCCTTGAGGCCATTAGAAGCACGCTTTCAAAAGAATATCTTATGCATGTTTCTAATCTTGATTCCGCTTTTGCAGTGTGGAACAAGTTGACAACAACCACAACCTCCATGCTTCAAACGCCTATCCAACAAGAAGAGGAATCTAGTGGAGATAAATCCGAGCCACAACAATGCTATATGATCCAAGGGAATGACTCCTTGAGGTACTTTCGGAACCCCACTTAGATAATGATGATTATGCTAGTTCTTCAATGATTATGTTGATCCCCATGCCTTGAATGAAGAACTTTCTATTGTGTGTGAAAAACTAATAGAAAAATATAAAATTTTGAAAAAGAAAAGTCTAGAAATTGAAAAAGAAAATAAGAGTTTGCATTCTAGACTTAACAATGTTTTGCAAGAGAAGGTTGAGGTCTATAATGAAAGGGATTCATTGAGATCTCAATTAGAACTTGCACTTAAAGAAAATGAGTTTATAAAATCTAAAAATGATTGCCATGATATTTTGAAGAAAAATGAAAATTTGTCTTCAAAAATTGATTTGTTTTAAAGGAGAATGTTGCTTTGAAAAATAAAATTATTTCTATTTCAAATGATTTAGATGTATGTTTAAAGAAAAATTTGTTTTGCAAAATAAGATGGATGCACATGTTTGTCATGCTAGTGTAGCTTCTTCATCTAGTCCACCTAATGCATGTACCTCTTCTTCTAAGATTAATGATGATATTTGTATGTTAAAGAAGAGAGTAGATTGTTTGGGCTCCACTATGAGCCAATGTGCCATGAACCACACACGCTTGGAATCCTTGGTTCGTAAGAAACAAGTTCCAACTTTTATGCATGCACACCCTCCACGGCATACACATGCTTCTCACGGACACACCCATCACCATATGTATGCTCATGTGTACACTTGTACACATTGTGAACGTAAGGACCACCTTACTAAATTTTGTTTTGATAGATTACATAATGTAAATTTAGCAAAGAAGCTTGTTTGGGTTAGAGAAGGTACTAACCCTCATGGACCCAAAAGAGTATGGGTACCAAAGACCACCCCTCGTGTTTATGATGTAGGTGTGGGCTCTCACATGACGTGAGAGTGATGGCACCTTGGAGTGGATGCGTTCCGAGCTTCATGGAAATCAAATGGATGCATCACTTTCAAGGGAAGGTTTGGTGGAGAGGACCACCTTTGTTTTGGGGAACTAGAGCGGTGCCTCATTGGTTTTGGTATCGAATCTCTAACTCCTTATGTTTACATGCTTTCTATGTTTATCTTTCATAGCATGATTTGATGTTTAGTGATCATCATGAATATGCCATGTTAATTAGATTAGTGTTATACTTATTAGTTGGTTGAAACATCCATGTTTTATATGGACTTATTTTTTGTGTTCTCACCTTGGTTAAACTAATTTGTATGACCTAGATCTAATGCACATGCATGTACATATTGATCATATATGATTTGTATTTCATATCTTTGATGTTTTATAGCATGTTTCATTATTTGGTGATTATTATGATAATGCCATGCTCATTAGATCCTTGACATGCATGTATAGCATTTTGAGACACCCATGTTTATATGGACCCATATTTTGTGTTCTCACCGTTGTTTTAGCTATCATGTTTATCATAGGTTTAATAACATGTGGATTTGCATAATAATCATGTTTAAGTTTATCATGTTAATTTTATCGTGTTTTATGCTTCATGTGTTGATTACATGTTTAGATGTTAGTTTTCATTAAGACTAGGTATATATTAGTGCATATAGTGGGCCACAAATAAATCTATATATGTTTGAGCTTGAATGCTTATTTGAACCCATTAGATGTACTAGTATAGTCTAGTTTTGATGATTCATACATTTTAAACTTGTATTCTCATTTTTGAATTTGTTTTATGATTGTGTGTTTCACTTCATGTATATGTGTATTTTGCCAAACTTTAAGATATACATGTATACCCCTTGAGTCATTTGCCTTTCATGCAAATCTATATATGGACTCAATTGTGTTTAGAGATATGTATGTATACTTATTGTGTTGACAATTCATACATATACCTGAAATGAAATTTGTTTTGGAGGAAGATTTAGTTTGATTTTGTGTTTAATTGTTTAACTTCATGTATATGTCTATCTTGTCCAAACTATTAGATATATATGATTATCCTAGAGCCACGTGCCTTAATGCATATATTTTATGGACTCGTTGAGTTTTGAATATGTATGTACACTTTAGTTTGTATTAGACATACATATGCCTTGAAGATTAAATAGTTTAGATGATTTTTATGTTTTCATGTTTTCATGATTAAAGGAATAATTGGGCTTAATGAAAATTTTCATGATTATGATATTCATACTGTATTTGTACACTCACTTTTATTACTTACTCATGTTTTGTTTTCATGAGTGAAAATTATGCTTAATTGGATTAGAGTGTTGATTTTTATGTGGATTTCTTATTTCATGAAAACTATTTTGTTTTATTCCTTACTTGAAGGATTTCATACTAGTTAACAAAAATTTCCATTTTAACTAGTTCGTATTCTTCACTTTGGTAGAGTTTTTCAAACGTACTTTATTTTTCAAATCTATTTTTGAAAACCCCTACCCTTAAAGGGTGGTTGGAAGGGAGATCATGTTCATGTATGCTTTACAAGTGAAAATCATTTAAAACTTGAACCATGATTGGGTGGTAGATTATATGAGATATACACTTGATTATTGTTGTTGATTCAATTGGTATCATTGAACTCTTTCAATTGGTATCATTTTGACATTTTTTGGTATACTCATATATTTGTTTATGTATGTATGCTTCAATTTCAATGGTATCAATTTCTATTGGTATCTAATTTACATACATATATGTTTTATTTGTGTTCAAAAATATCACAAATTTTAGTTTTTGTTTACTCAAGCTCTAGCATAACCCAACACCTTGAGCTTCAACTTTATTTCAATTGATTTAGTTTTCAATTTGTATCTTATTACAAGCCTACGCATAGTTTTTTTGTTGGTATTTCATAAAGGGAGAGAAAATTTGTTTTTCATATTTCAATTGGTATTTGTATTTCCACTCCCTTACTTTATGATAGAAAATAGTCATTTCAATTGTTTATATGACTTAAAAAGGAAAAATACTATCTTTTGATATCAAGATGTTTTGTGTTTTAAATTGGTATCTAAAATTTTGTTTAGAGAAAAATATTCAAAAGTTTTGATTTGTATTGACTATATGCAAGGAGAGCTTAACATCTCTTCTACATATAGATTCATGTTGAGTGTATTGTATATTGAAGAGCTTAACATCTCTTCTTTATGTGGTACACGTGTGTAGGGGGAGCTTCACATCTCCTCTTATGCATTACATAATGTGTGTTATGTGAATTAGGGCTTAACATCCCTCTTTCATGTAATGCATATGTGTAGGGAAGCTAACTTAGCGTCTTCCTCTTCATGAATGTATATAGCATATAACATTTATTGATCTTTGTTTACTTTTCTATTGGTATCAAGATGCTTCATTGACATATGTTTCTATTGATATCATGTTGTTTAAAGTCACCCCTTATTGACCTTGTTTTTGTTTTTAGACAAAAGGGGGAGAACATTATTTTATTGTTTTGATTGACAAAAGGGGGAGAAAGATTTTTTACCCCTCATTTATTGTTTTGATTGTTTACCCCTTTGTTGATGATTGACAAAAAGGGGGAGAATAATTTGAGTTTTATATATGCATACTTATGTTTTGCATATATTAAGTTTTATTGGTATCTAGAGCATCTAGTGTTTGTTAATGTTTTATTAATTTAATTGGTATCTAGAGCTTCTAGAATATGTTTTATGCATGTTGATGCATGCATGTTTATATGCATACTTGTGTTTAGTTTTCTCATGCTTAACAAATAAACAATAGATATGCATATATGTTTTGTTTTGCAAATAGGAGAAAAAGGATTTGAAGAATTTGATATGTTTTATCTCCATACATTTGCATATATATATATATTTATGAGCTTCATTGTCATATATTTTTTATTTGCTTTTTTATTTGTTTATGCATGAGTTAAGGGGAGCTTCTTTGAAGCTTAACTTTAATCCATGCATATATAACTCCATGAGTTTTGTCATCATCAAAAAGGGGGAGATTGTTGGCCCAAAGGCCTTCCACCCTAGTTTTGATGATGATTAACTCATGTAGTTATGTTTACTAATATTCTTGTGATTTTAAGTTCAGATCATTAGCAAGATATTAGTGGGTGATTAGCTTCAACAAAGGAGTTTAGAAGCTTTTTATAGTGATTCCAGGGCCAAAGCATCAAGATGGGCCAAAGCATCAAGATCATACCTTTGCCTAGCCCATGGATGGAGTTTTGGAGCAAGTCAACTTGAAGATGAAGATCATCAAGAAGACTTAGGTATCCATAGTTTAGATAGTGTGTTTTAGATCCATTTGTAAAGCTTAGTATAGTTGATATGCTCAAGTGCACAACACACAAAAGTTTTATGTTTTGGTTTTGATTTTCATGAATAGTTTGATCAAAACAAGTTTACATGGTTTTTATGTATTAGATGTGTTCAATATACATACATGCTTCATATCTTAAACAAACTTATTTTGATATGTCTATTCATGAGTTTTTAGGAAAATCAGATTTCCTATTGAAAAATCAAGTTTGATAAAAATACAAGTTTTGTTTTTGATAAAATTTGCAAGACTCAAAAATGAATTGATATGATTGATATATGTCTTGAAATTTTTCACTTGTTTGTGTTTCAATATAAAATGTTAAAACAAGTTTTATGAGATTTTCAGAAAAGATAAAAGATTTTTATAATATTTTTCCCTGTTTTTCTGACCCAGAATTCTGTTCCAGGCTTCAACCAGTCGACTAAGTCAACTGACCAAGTCGACTAGGCTTAAGTCGGTCGACCGGGACGGTCGACCGACGTGCACAAATCTCTGCACGTTTGGCAGCTTTGGGACGGTCGACCCGGACGGTCGACCGGTCTGAGAGCAGTGCTCTCTGTTTGTTTGGGTCGACCGGGCCGGTCGACCGTGGTTGCCCAACGGTCACATTTCTGACCGTTGGCGGTCGACCGGGCCTGTCGACCGTCAGCCTGTCAGGCTGCCAGCTCAGCCTAACGGCTAGTTTCTGGTTTGGCCTATATAAACCCCATCTCTTTGGGTTTTTGGCTAAGATTTTCAAGGAGAAAAATTTCTGGTTCTAAAGTGTTTAAAACAATTTTTCAAAAGTGTTTTGGGCTTTAAACTTCCAATTTGATTTGTGTTTTGGGTTTTGGAAAATCAAAGAAAACTAGGTTTTGGGATATTGTATTGGTTTTCATTTTCTATCATCTACAAGAGATTTCCCAATTAGTTTTTCTTTGTTGCTTGTTTCCAAAAACACCTTGTTTCCACACTTGAGCTATCTTCTATCCTAATCTATTAGGATCATTTGTTTTGTGGAAAAAGAGAAAAGAAAAGAGAGATTGTTTGTGGTCTTTTGGAACCACTTGTTGTACACCCTTATTCTTGTTGTATCCCTCTTTGGTAGAGGTGATCGGGTGATTGGTTTGCTCCCTCTAGTGAGAGGTGGAGATTTGGTGTAAACCTCTTCGGTAGAGGTGTTGTTGTGGTTGTTTGGCTACGGGCCTACCCCTCGGTTGTGAGGTGGTTGTTTGAGAGAGGAGTTTGGTACTCCCTTGTTGTAAAAATCCTTCTCGGTGAAGGTTCCCTCGGTGGGAGTCTTCGGTGGACGTTATAGTGGATTGGAAATCCTACACGGTGGTGTAGGCGGGGATGTAGAGCAAGGTGCTCGAACCTCGAAACATATCTTGTTGTTAGCGTTTGATCCACTTGTCTCTAACTCTCTCTCTCCCTTTATATTGTGCAAAGCATCATTCATCATTCATATTATACTTGCTTGCATTTGTGTTGTGTCTTGCATTGATTCATATTGATATATCATCTTATATGCTTGGTTGTTTGTGTGTGCCTCACTTGTACTTAATCAACGAGCTTCACATAGCACCTCAACCCATTCAAGGGAATCAAGAGGAGTTAGTCCAGAGCCCTTCAAGGGGAATTCGGCTACACTTGTTGATTGTATTAAGTGTGTTTGCAAAATTTGCATTAGCTTTCGCATTTAGTGCATTTAGTTACTAGATTAGCACTTACACCTATTCACCCCCTAGGTGTTTTTTCATGAGAAGGTGGAGAAATATAAAAAATAGACATATACAAAGAAATCGAAATGAGTGATGAAAAAGTTGGGTGTTGTTGGTGTTGGTGATCTAAACTAAAGAAATAAAAGAAAAGAAAGAAAAGGTTAAAGAAATACTTACTTCCGCTGGTTGATGACTTACCTGGAACCCTTGCATGTTCTACCTTACTTCAAAGGCGTTCAACGAATAAAACATAAGATCGAGCTCAGTCCCCATTCGCATTACATCATCAAGACGTACAAGAATGAAATGATATGGAATTGAGGAGGAAAATATCATCATGTAATATCGGTGGCACTCATACAAACATGACTATACTGATTCTTCTAGATTCACTTGAATGCTCATCATAACCAAAAGTGGAAAAGTAGAAAGAAGAAGAAAAAAAGTAAAGACAAACATAAAAAAATTACCTTCTATTGCTTGTAGAAACGATGGAAGAAAGGAGGAGGTACATCGGTGTCACTCTCAATATAAGCTCTCTCTTACTTACATGAATCTCAATCTAAACTATACTTACAAAGAAATAAAAATTACATGAAAAGAAAATAAAAACATACACTAAAAAGAATGAAATGTGGACTAAATTCTATCTCTGCATGGTCTCCCCTTTTTGCCTTTGAGATTGCAGGTATTTATAGGAGAAATGCAGAGGTTAGAGGAGTATGAAGATAGGAAAAACTGGATATTTCTGAATTTAAATATTCCCCTTATCTCCAAACTTGATTTGATGTGGATATTCAGTTCTGATTTGCAGCTTGTTGACATGTTGATTACTGAATATCACTTATCAATAATAGAATTAGAAATAGTGATCAACTTAAGAGTTGTAGCCCTTTAAATCTTCTTTCTGTATCATCTTGAATCATTGATTTGAGATTCGGTAGCGAAGGTATGATTCAAATACTAAAATGTATCCAGACAGAATCCGAGTCAAACTTGCTTCATCTCATCCGTTGATTTCTCTCTATCCATTTATCCCTCTATATTTGATATTATCCCCGGTTGATCTTTAGCTATCAAATGAATTTATAGAAATTCAAATTTTACCGTTTCCATTTAGTGTTATCTTTTCTGATTTGCTCTGATCTTCAGCTGAACATTTGCCCCAATCCTTGATTTGTTCTAACTAGATCTGTAATCATCCTCTGCTAACCAAATAGATCTAGTTAAATCTGATTTTACTGGTATTTATTTGGTTTAATCCTCTTTCTCTTCATTATTTCTTTTACAAAATAGACATTTAAGACTAAAAATTAGCAGATTTATTACACGATAAATGTATGAGTGTAATGAAAAGAATGCAAAATATGTGTACGATCACAAGCCTCCATAATCCAATAGAAAGCCCAAAAGCTCACAAGAATTATGAAAATAAAGATTAATTAGGAAGATAAAGGAAGCATCATTTCTCACTCATTTAAATTTGAGTTTTAAATTATTTTAAATCTAGAGGAGGAGAACGATAGAATAAGATGAATCCTCATTCCAATTAAAAATAGAAGTGGCCTTCTATTTAAATCTGGTTGCTTACATCTAAGATGATGATAAAAGGGAGAAAAATCTAAATTTAAGACTTAGAGATAACTTGATCTTTAAGTTATCTAGGAGATCGTTATATTTCAAAATTTAGAGATAAACTGAAGATTGCGAGGATAGATTACCACATGGACGACCAGACAAAGTCACACATCAATACGCGTGGCTTATCTCTACAGTTTTTTCGTGAAAACACGGCCAAAGCAGTATTCGCGGTAGGGTGAGCATAGTTCGATTATAACCGAAATAATCGACCAAAAATCAAAACTCGAACCCGAACCGAACCGAACCGCTCTAATTCGGTCGGGTTTCAGTTTGTGTTCCAAACCCGAACCTGACCGAACCGAACAAATTCTCACACCCTATATATCACCCTACTCAAATTCAATTTAGTGAATCATATAGTTCATAATAAAAACTGGTAGAAACTTATCTCATTACTTTTAGTAATACCATCTTTTTATGT
This sequence comes from Agave tequilana, assembly GCA_038442645.1. NCBI lineage: Eukaryota > Viridiplantae > Streptophyta > Magnoliopsida > Asparagales > Asparagaceae > Agave > Agave tequilana. The sequence continues at coordinate 146,573 of JAVJIF010010594.1, forward strand.
TGAATATGTGACAGCAATATTAAGTACACAATCACAATTGAGAATAATATTTATATTAATATAGTTCTTTTTTTTTCATTCTTCTTATTAAAAGTTAGTAATAATTATTGAGCTTTGATTAAGAGCTCAAATACAGTGTAAAAATTTTAGAATGTGAAATTTTCAATTCACATTAAGCTTAGGATCTTTTTCTTATTTCTAATTTGGGTAATGGATATTTGAGATTAGAATATTAATGATGATAATATAATGGTGATTAAAAAATCAAGAAATGATGGCAATATTTGGCCTAACTGAAAAAATCGAAAAACCGAACCGAACTGAGTCGATTCGGTTCGGTTCGGTTACTAAGTCTAATCGGTTCGATTCGGTTTTGCAAAATTATCAAAAATCAAATCGAACCGACCGATGCTCACCCCTAATTCGCGACTCTTTTGAGCGGCTGGTGTGGCAGTTGAGGGACAGTGTTCATATGAGACATTCTTCTCAAATCTGCCTATAAATACCCTAAAGAGCAACAGAGCAGAGGCATCTCAGAGTTTGAGTATAGAATTTTTGTTAGCCATATTATTTTTTTTTCGAATTTCTTTGTATTATTTTGTTTTCTATTTGGAGAAGAGATTTTTGAAGAAGAAGAACTTTAATTGGCCGGTAACATCCATTAATAAAGGTCCATTATTTTTTTCATCTCTCTTGTTTTTCAATTTAATTGTTTTATTGCTTTAGTTTCTTTTATTTGTTTTTGTTCTTTTCTTTTTTTATGTAACTTCCTTCTTCATAATAAATCCTAAAAATAATAAAAATATGAATAACTAAATTAATTTGTAGTTTGCTAATATCTCAGTCAACTAAGTTTAGTCTAAAAGATGAACTGATTGAAATCCATGCGTAATAGAAACCCTAGAATTAAATTGATAATTCATGAAGATGAATAATTAATTAAGTTGAATTAACTAAGGGTTGCAATTTTTCATGATTATTCTTAGCTCATATCTGGAAACTTTTATGGCATCTTATTAGATTAAAAAAACATTTTTTTATGTTATGCTTAGAAACTAGAATGAACTAAAGTTTAATTTTAATTAGTTACTCTAATTAGAATTTACAATATTTTACTCATTGATCGGCAAAAAGCATGCACAAATATATGTAAAGGAGTGTGGGTCGATGTTATTGCTTTTACAATTCTTCTGTAGTAGCAAAGTAGCTATACGGGTCGTATTCACAAGGAGGGAGAGCGATGAAAGCTTGATGTGGCTTCTTGTTCAAGAAAAGAGAAAGTTCTTTGTTTCAAATAAAGAATTTGAAAATGAAACAAGTTGGTTTCAAGAATTGTTTAAATGGTTTGGTGGTTTGTAAAAGTGATTTTTCTAAATGGTTAAAGCGCATAGTTAACTTTCTGCTAAATGCTCCCACTAATATCTAACTTCTTGAAAATGTAGCCTCACAATGGATCATAGGCAAGCATAACCCTTATGCATAGGAACTATTCACGTGAAAATCAAGTGAAAATTTTTTCTTTAACTTTAGCTTTACACAACAAAAACTTGGACATTCCCTTATCAAGATCCAATTGAAGACAAGAATACAGGAAGATACAAGTGCACTAATGGTATCGACAAAGTTAAAAGAAAAATCTCTAACTTATAAAAATAAGTAAAGTATACAATCCATAGATCTCAAAACCCGTTAAGCATGAAATATAAGAAAGCGGATACTTGTATGTAAGTTAGAGTTAGGACCCTCGTCTTAAGATATCATAGCTCTCGTTTGCACAAGGCTTATTTGACACTATTGACTCATTTGAGTTTATCAATCAAGTTGTTAGAGATTAGTGGGTTAGTAGTTAGTTAGCTATGTAATGGAAGAGTTAGTTAGACATGGTAGTACAAGAAATAATAAAAGAAAAGAAGTAAAGAGAAAGAAAGTTACACTAAAATAAAGAGACAGAAGCAAATGGAAAACACAAGTAAATGAAAAGAAGAAAGAGAAGTATTACTTGTATTAGATTGCCACCTTCAAATATAACTTTTACACACACACTTTCTCTCTTTCACTCTAATGGCTAAATTAAAACTAGAAGAAGAAGGAAACAACAACAACAACTACAACTCCTAGAATAAGATAATAACAACTCTTAAACTCTGGATATCCCCAACTGAAGAACCCCAGAGGGTATTTATAGGCATCAGGGGAAAAGGGGCCAGGAGGACACCCCCTGGCCCAAAGCACGGGCGCGGCCGCGCCCGTACGGCGGCGAAAACGCGGCCCTGCCAGGGTGGTGCGCGCCTGGCTTCCTGCAACGTGCCGTCCCTTCTGTCCCCTGTCAACTAGATCTTCTAGATTCTGAATTTGATGCCGGGCTGACAAAATCTCCTCCCTAAGGTCAATTGCTATTTGGTAGGCCTTTAATCACCCATTAAATTGTGATTTAGGGTCTTCTTCTTCATTTGCCCACCATGGACCTAGGATCAAGCAAGCAAAACTTTATTAGCAGAATTTTATATCAAATAAATATGCAAATGTGATAAAAATAATGCAAAATTAGAGACTAATCACACTCTCACACTTATCTTTTTACTTGTCCCGAGTAAAACAAAAATAAGAAAATTATTACACCACTTTCGCAGGTCACGTGACTGTACTGAGCATGTTCAACAAGCCTTTAAACCTCTAGGTTTCCCTTAGAGGAGGAGTGTTGTCTCCTGAGGGTTTTCAGCAGATTGCACCCACAAAATTCAATAAATGAAAAATGTTAGTTGTGAGCAAAACCTTTTTCAAGAAAAGGGAACTTTCAATCATCTACGTAAAAATCACCGAATGATATGAGAATTAGGTTCAATCCTCATAAGTCCTCTTATACTTTAGCCCTCATAAAAGTAGAAATTATGATTTTTCTTTGAATTTAGAAAGGAGCATTACTTCTAACTTTATTTTGTTATTTTGCTTTAGATAGATATGCATAATGTGTAAGTGTGATGTGCTTGGAATTTTTTAACTCAACTTTGAATGTAATGTTAATTTTATTAATGTTTATCTATATGTTTATTCTTGGTTTCATTAGACTTTCTACTTTACTCATGTAACATATATCAAACAGATGACTCCCAAACCAGATGGTTTTAGGGTACAGGTGGAAAAATATCCCTCAGGTCAAATATGCAAGTAGAGTAGGCCACGAAATCAAGATTTACTTATATATGTATATTTTTTTGGCGTGAGTAATCATGCTTCTTGAGGCACAATTATCCAGCTTTTTTTTTCAGAGTTGTGTCTCTAAATTCCAAGCATGTATGTGTGGTTTATGCATATTCTACTAAGGCTAAATAAAAGATATGAGTAATTTTCCTTGTTCCTCCCAACTTTTAGTCAAACCAATGTTTCATTTTATTTAAGCTAAAATAAAGATTCCTTAATAAGGTTCGTTAATTCTTTCAACCTTTTGGCATTTTTATAAAGAGTATAAAAATTCTTTTTTCGTTAAGGAGATTTTTTTATATTTAATACAAAGAAAAGAAAGAAAGTTATCACCCCCCACACCTACCTAATGCATTGTCCTCAATGCTTAGTCATGTAAATGCAAATGCAAGAAATTGGGGGGAGAAAAAGATTTCACCGTCTTCATCGACTCGGACCGGCTAAGTGCAAATAGGCTAAAGGAGAGGGAGTTAGAAGAAATTTTCAAAAAGGTTATGTACAAGTATATAAGGGGTGAACATATACACAATAAGTATAAAGAAAAAGTTTTTTTTATTACTTTTTTTTTGGTGGTGTGTGGATGGCGATGGTCAGGTGTACGACGGAGTGAAAAGACTCAGCACAAGTTCAGCCTGGGCTGCAGGCTCAGTGGTCAAAAAGGGCTTCAGTCTTTACCCATTCATTTCGAATTCCGTATCGTTCTTAGGATCTACAATAATCACAACACCATGTGGGAAAACGGTGCGCACAATGAGCGGTCCAGACCGAATCTTCAGCTTCCCGTGAAAATGTTGAAGCCTCGAGTTGTACAACAGAACCTAGTCTCCTGGGGCAAAGTTTTTTGGTTTATGATCTGGTCATGAAAAAGTTTAGTCCTGCTTTTGGTGATCCGGGCGTTCTCGTAGGCTTCATTCCGTATCTCCTCTAATTCTGAGATTTGTAGTGTCCTTAGCTCACCGCCTTAGTCAGATCAAATTGAGTTGCTTAATGGCCCATAGGGCACAGTGTTCTAACTCAACTGGCAGATGATAGCTTTTCTGAATATGATTCTATAAGGAGACATCCCCAAGACTGTCTTAAAAGCAGTGTGGTAAGCCCACAATGCATCGTTGAGTTTTACCGACCAATCCTTTCAGTTTTGTCTGACATTCTTTTTCAATATGAGCTTGATCTGTCGATGGTGATTTCGACCTGCCCATTTGTCGGGGATGATATAGAGTGGATAACTTGTGATTGATGAAATATTTTCGCATCTGAGCTTCAAAAACTCTATTACAGAAATGCAATCCATTACCACTAATTATCGCTCTGGTGTGCAAATCGGGAGAAGATGTTTTCTTTGAGAAATTTGACAACCACTTTATTGTCATTGGTCTTTATAGGTACAACTTCTACCTATTTAGAGACATAGTCTACAGTGACCAAGGGGAACTGGTTGCCGAAGGAATATGGGAATGGTCCCATGAAGTCGATACCCCAAACATCAAAAATTTCAACTTCAAGAATCAGGTTCAGGGGCATCATGTCTCTTCTTAAAAGTTTCCCAATCTTCTGACAATTTACACATGTCTTGCAAAAGTGGAATGAGTCTTTGAACAAAGTAGGCCAGTAAAACCCACTCTGTAAAACTTTCTCTGCAGTCTTCGGGGACCGAAGTGTCCTCCGCATGCAAGTCATGCCAAGAGCTTAGCACACTCCTCTGTTCTTCCTCTGGGATGCATTGTTGAATAATCTGGTCGGGACAATACTTAAAAAGATATGGCTCATCCTAAAAGAAGTATCATACTTGGTAAAGAAATGACACTGGTCTTGCTTTGTCCAGTCAGCGAGTAATTGTCCAGTGGCCAGGTAATTGACTATGTCCGCACACCAGGGTTTCTTGCAAATGGCCAGGATGTGCTCGTCTAGAAAATCCTCATTGATCGGAGCTTGTATGATAGGTGCGTTCAGAATTCGTAATAGATGATCAGCAACCACATTCTCTATACCTCGTTTATCCTGAATTTTCAGGTCAAATTCTTGAAGCAAAAGGATCCACCGAATCAGTCAGGCTTTTGCTTCCTTCTTGGTCATGAGGTATTTTAGTGCCGAGTGATCCGTGAAAATCATCGTCTTCGATCCTAACAAGTAGGGCCAGAACTTCTTTAACGTAAAGACAACGGCCAAGAATTCCTTCTCGGTCATTGTATAATTCTGTTGGGCATTATTCAAGGTCCTACTCGAGTAGTAAATCACGTGCTGCCTATTATTGATGCGCTGTTCTAGAACAGCGCCAATAGCAAAATCAGAGGCATCTCACATGATTTCAAACGGTTGTGCCCAGTTAGGAGCAAAATAAATAGGCGCAGAAATAAGTTCTTGGTTAAACTTCCCCATGACTTGAAACATTCGTTGTTAAAATGAAAGGGCACATCCTTTACGAGCAGGTTGGTTAAGGGCCTAGCGATCTTGCTAAAATCTTTAATGAACCTTCGGTAGAACCCAGCATGCCTTAGAAAGGATCTAATATCCTTGATGCTTTTGGGTGGTGGAAGCTTGGCAATCACCTCTATTTTAGCCTTGTCCATTTTAATTCCTCTCCTAGAAATCTCATGGCCTAAGACAATCCCTTGTCTCACCATGAAGTGACATTTCTCTCAGTTCAGAGTTAGGTTCTTTCCTTGCATCTTTGCAGAACCAACTCAAGATGATGAAGATATTGTTCAAATGAATCTCCGTAGATGAAAAAGTCATCCATGAAAATCTCAAGAAAACGTTCTACCATATCGGAGAACAAACTGAGCATGCACCGTTGGAATGTCGCAGGAGCGTTGCATAATCCAAAGGGCATGCGTCGATAAGCGAAGGTTCCGAACAGGCAGGTGAACGTGGTCTTTTCTGTTGGCCCAAAAGGTTACACTCTCTATTTATACTTGTTTTGATGATAACAAAACATATAAAAGCTATTTGGTACTAATAAAGATTCTAAAGTGAATTTCAGGTTTGTACAAGTTTTGATGACTTTAAGCATGTTGCAAGGTTGATGGCGCTAAAAGTATGTTGTAAGGTTGATGGCGCAAGAGGAATTTTTCATAGGAAAGGAGGCTCTAACTCGGCAACGCGGTTCAGAGACATCTTCCTATATAGTTTTTATATTTTAGTTTGTTAAAGGATAGTATATAGTGTTGAAGCTCAAATTCCCCACACACACAAAATTGCACATGTTTTTCAAAAGATTATTTTTGTCTCTTGTGTAAAATATTTTCAGTATTTGTAAACTCAATTTATTGTATTTTATAAATCTTGACAAAAATCATTTTTGAAAATAAACATATCTTCAAAAACATTTCCTAAAATTTTCTGTTTTGACCTGTTGCGGTCGACCGGCTTTATTACAGGTCAGAACGGTCGACCATGCGGTCGACCGCAGTTCTGACTGTTGGGTGCATGCATGTGTGCACGTTATCCGATCGACCGGGCGGTCGACCGGACCCCATGTCGGGCGACCGGGCAGTCGACCGACTGACTGCACCCAACTCTCTGTTTGGGACAGTCAACTGGGCGGTCGACCGGAGGCTGCTAACGGTCAGAAGTTTTTTGAAAACAGGTCGACCGTGAGTGTTTTATCAGTCAAACAGCTAGTTTCTTAAACATGTTTTAAAACGTGTTTTTATTCTCCAACGTGGTTTTAGGCTGGTTTTGGGTCTTATCCTTCCTAATTAGTCAAATTATCATTTACCCTTTAATCCCTACCTATATCCTATAAATAGGGGTGGATGGGTTGAGGAGAAAAACAACAACATTTGCAAAGAAATCAAGAGTTTGAGTATTCTTGAAAGAAGTTTTTACTCTCAATTTTTGTGCTCTAATCTCTGATTTCTCTCTGAAGTTTTTGAATCAAAACTCTCTTCTACTTTGTTTTATTTTTCACTTACAAACCTTGAGCTTCAATCCTATACATTATTCTCTAGGGTTTTGTAAAGAAAAGTTTTTCAAAAGAGAGTTTGTGATCTTTTGATCACCAAGTGATTATTGTATTTGTGGCTCCACTACCTCTGGACTAGAGGAGTGTGATTGAGGAGTTGGGTACTCCCTAGTGGTTGTAATCCTTTGTAAAATTTCTAGTGAATCGAAAATCCTTCTGGGTGAAGGCGGGAACGTAGAGCTGGGTGCTTGAACCTCGAAACAAATCTCTGTGTTTGCGATTGGTTTACTTGTGTTAATTACTTGCATTTCACTCAGTCATGAATTGTCAATCTATACTCTCACAACAAGATTGCACTGCGCACCTCAAACTCTTATTTAGAGGAATCACGAGGAAGGAGTTCAGAGCCCTTCACGAGGTATTCGGCTTCTAATCTTGCTTTGAGTGATTGTTGCATCATCTCATTTTTAAATTTATGCATTGATTAGCATAACACCTATTCACCCCTCTAGGTGATTTCATTTTCCTGGTCTTCTGTAGCAATGGGGATTTGATTGTATCCCGAGTACCCATCTAGGAAGCAATAGTACTCATGTCTAGCCAGGCGTTCAAGCATTTGGTCGATGAAGGGTAGCGGGAAGTGGTCTTTACGAGTGGCTGCATTCAACTTTCTATAGTCGATACAAATACGAACCTTAGTAGGCAGTCTTATTGTACCAACTCTTTTTGCTCATTTTTAACCACCGTAAAGCTAGCTTTCTTCGGGACCGCATGAACAGGGCTAACCCATTGGCTATCAGAAATGGGATAAATGATCCCATTATCTAATAGTTTCAAATGTTCGCTTTTACTGCCTCTTGCGTGAGTGGGTTAAGCCTGTGTTGTGGGTCCCTCGTGGGAGTTACTTTATTGGTTAACTGGATTCTATGTTGCACTATTGCTAGACTTATCCCTTTGATATCCTTCATTGTCCATGCAATGGCTTCCTTATATCTCTTCAGAATAGACATTAAGCTGTGTCTTGTGGCTCAGTCAGGTTGGATGCTATGATGACTGGCAGGTTGGCGTACTTGAGGTGTTCAGGTAAGGCTTTTAGCTCTAGGGAAGGTGTTGCTTCATTGGAGGTAATATCTAAACTTTCAATCCTGCAATGAGGTACACTTGAGCTTGACGCATGTCCACTGTCGAATCCACAATCTGGTCTAGATTAAAATCCTCAAACTCCAGAACAAACTCTGCCTCTGCTTCTATCGTCATGCTTTCCTCATGCTCACTAGTCAGATTTTCAATGGAATTGACCTCAAAAGTCTGATAATTGATATCCTTAGGTTGTCTTCCAAGATTGAAGACATTGACTTCCTTCGTCATATCTCTAAAGGTCAATCACATGGATCCATTCCTACAGTTGATTATGGCATTGACTGTAGCAAGGAATGGGTGCCCTAAGATGACTGGAGTTTGAGACCGTGATTTTACACAGGTTGGGTCTCAAGCACAATGAAGTCAACAGGGTAGATGAAATTCCCGACCTGGATAAGGACATCTGTGATTTTTCCCTTGGAGATTTTCACAGATCGGTCAGTTAACTGAATGGTGACTCCAGTTGGGCTCAGCACGCCTAACACAAGTTGCTGGTATACTGAGAGAGGTAGCAAGTTGATACATGCTCCCAGGTCAAGGAGTGCTTTGCTAATTTCTGTTTGTCCTATATTGCAGGAAATTGTGGGACCTCCGCGATCTTTGCATTTCACCGGAATGGGACCAGACAGAATTTCGCTTATGTTGGTTGCCAAAAACACTTTCTTGGGCACATTTATCTTTCTTTTCTTCGTACACATATCCTTAAGAAATTTGGCATAAGCTGGGACTTGTTGGATAGTGTCAAGAAGAGGCACATTCAGTTTGACCTGGTTAATCATCTCAAGTATCTTTTCCATGTGCATATTCTTATTATTGTTCCTAAGCCTATTGGGAAAGGGTGCTACAGGCTTATAAACTTGTTCAGCAGTTTTGTCCTCATCAGATATTTGTGGAGCAGATTGGGAGGACCTAGCAGAGGTGGAGGCTAGAGTAGGATCAATGTGGATGGGATTTTTCTGTTGGTAGACCTGGTCGTCCACCTTCTTTTCAGATCGAAGTGTGTGAACAACATTGCACTGGTTGATCGAAGGATCCATGAATTTCATACGCTTGATTGGAGTTTTTAGGGTTAACTAGCGACTGACTAGGTAAAGTACCCTTTGATTTTTCACTTAGAGAGCTAGCTAATTGGCTCATCTGCATTTTTAATCTCGATATGGCCTGTGAATGGTTGTTCAACGTTTGTCCCTAATTTTGCATGAAGGCGGCTTGGGACTTCATAAAAGCCTCCATGCTCTCCTTCAATTTACTGAATTTCTTTTCCATTGGTGAACTTTCAGAGGAGGAAGATGGAGCTTAACTGGGGAAATTTGTTGGATGAGTGGGATGGTGAAAATTATTGGGAAAGTTTGGCCTGGGAGAATTGTTCTGGGCCCAAGAGAAATTTAGGTGATTTCTTCAACTGGGGTTATATGTTTGCGAGTAAGGATTATGCGGTGGCTGTGAGTAGGCCACGTTAAGGTGTTCCGGTGGCACTTACTGAGTATGAAAAACATGGCACTCTTCGAAGACATGGTTTGCTACCTGTCAGTATGAACAACCCGGATTGTGAATTGGTGGTGGGTTGATTTGGTTGACATTGGCTGGCTCTTTTATTTCTAGAGCCTCTATTCTCCTCATTAGGGTTGCAATCTTAGCTTCTGCAGTTATGGATGATTCTAGAGATAGGAGCCCTCCTCTTGAAGTTATAGATTGTGAATTTCTTAATTTTTCTGAGGCTGGCTCCCATTACAGGGTTTTCTCAGCTAAATCCTCAAATAAATCTCAACCCTGATTCTCATCCTTTTGCAAGAACCCTCCCTGACACATGGTTTAAAACAGGGTTTTCGTCTGATAATCTAAACCATCATGGAGAATCTGGCACTGACGCCATTTCTCTACTCCGTGATGAGGGCACTGAGGTAGGAGATCTTTGAATCGCTCAAAGTATCTCTAAAATGGTTCGCTCGGTTCTTACCTAAACTGCATGATGTTCTTTCTGATGAGGACAGCTTTGTGAATTGGTAGAATTTCTTCAAGAAGGCCTTGATGAAATCATCCCATATTATAACTGAATCTACCACCAAACTGTACAACCATTTTTTAGCTAGGTCCTTTAGGGAAAAGGGGATGAAACGTGACCTAACGACATCGTCTCCTAACTAGGGAATACGCATCATGAGGCACACTTCTTCAAATTCCCTAACAAAGAGGTATGCGTCCTCCGATTCTAAACCATGAAACTTTGAAAGAGTGTTGATGAATTGAGGCTTTAATTCAAAGTTATTTTCAATCACCTCAGACAGTTTTATGTAAGATGGAAGTGAGGTTCTGATCGGGTAAAGCCTATCCTATAGCGACGCCATCACCGATTCTGAATGCAAGGGTAGAGAAGTGTTTCTAGTTAATTTAGAAGTTCAGGATCTCTAATCCACTCTTGCGTGCAGCACATCACAAAGAACGTATAGACAACAAACAATCAAAAAGAATGAAAAAACAACCAAAAGAAAGAAAAACAACCACAAAGCCTTAGTCTAAGGTATCTGGACCTAGACGACTCCTAACTGGTCGATTCTCTGGGGGAGGTTGTTGCAGAAACTTAATTACAAGCTAATCGGCCAGGAAAGGGAAAAACTCGGTAGGAGGTATGCGGGCATGAGCCACAGGCCTTAATTACGCCAAACCACGGAGCTTTCGAGGCTTTGCCTCTCAAACCACTTTCCTTAGACACCGATTTTACAGGAGTATAGTCTTGCAATTTCCACCCTCGGTTAATCTCTTAGTGAGTCCGAGATGTCCCTAGGGCCAACATCTATCAATTTTTAGTTAAGACTTGGAATAGTGTGAGTGCACTTGGAGATGATTTTTGGGCTAAGAAAGGGTGATGAAATCCCCACCTTATCTTGTTTATTTGGGATTTGCCCTTAATGTCAATTATGTGAGTGTACAATTTATTCACAATAAGGTAACACTCAAAGCGATAAATCACTCCAAAATGTTGGGCCTATTCTATATGAATGCACACGCACCTTTTCACCAGCACTCTTCAACAAAAATTGAAATAAATTGAAATAGACACGTGCCCTAAATGAAAGAGTCTAATCCAAATTTCAATTAACTAAGTGGATAAACTCATGTATAAGGTGAAGCATTCAAGGGAATTAAAAAACTTGAGAAAGCAATTTGAGTAGCTTTCGACAACCCTGCAGAAGAGTTTGTTAGTACTTCAATCGGAAAAACTCGCTTTTACACGAATTTTCCGAGAGCAAATGAATCCTCGTGCAATATCTTTGGCCACCACTTTTGCTTCCCGTGATAGTGAGCTCCTTGGTACTTCTTCTACACACAAGATCAAAGAAAAATCTTTAGTATTGAATAATAAACTGTTCCCACCCGGCAACGGTGCCAAAATTTAATCGGCAAAAAGCATGCACAAATATAAGTAAAGGAGTGTGGGTCGATGTTACTGCTTTTGCGATTCTTCCGTAGTAGCAAAGTGGCTATACAGGTCATATCCACAAGGAGGGAGAGCAATGAAAACTTGATGCGGCTCTTTTGTTCAAGAAAAGAGAAAGTTCTTTGTTTCAAATAAAGAATTTAAAAATGAAAACAAGTTGGTTTCAATAATTGTTTAGAATGGTTTGGTGGTTTGTAACATTGGTTTTTCTAAATGATAAAAGTGCATGGCTAACTTTCTACTAAGTGCTCCCACTAATCCCTAACTTCTCAAAAATGTAGCCTTATGATGGATTATAGGCAAACATAACCCTTATGCATAGGAACTATTCACGTGAAAATCGAGTGAAAGTTCTTCCTTTAACTTTAGCTTTACACAGAAAAAAACTTAGACATTCTCTTATCAAGATTCAATTGAAGGCGAGAATACGGGAAGACACGTGTGCACTAATGGTATCGGCAAAGTTAAAAGAAAAATTTCTAACTTACAAAAATAAGTAAAGTATATTATTTATGGATCATCAAAAATCTGTTAAGCATGAAATATAAGAAAGTGAATACTTGTATGTAAGTTAGAATTAGAATCCTCGTCTTAAGATATCATAGCTCTCGTTTGTACAAGGCTTATTTGATACTATTGACTCATTTGGGTTTATCAATCAAGTTATTAGAGATTAGTGGGTTAGTAGTTAGCTAGCCATGCAATGAAAGAGTTAGTTAGATATGGTAGTACAAGAAACAATAAAAGAAAAGAAGTAAAGAGAAGGGAGTTACACTAAAATAAAGAGATAAAAGCAAATAGAAAACACAAGTAAATGGAAAGAAGAAAGAGAAGTATTACTTGTATTAGATTGCCACCTTCAAATACAACTTTTACACACTCTTTTTTCACTCTAATGGCTAAACTAAAACTAGAAGAAGAAGGAAACAACAACACTACAAATCCTAGAACAAGGTAATAACAACTCATAAACTCTGGATATCCCTAACTGAAGAACTCCAGGGGGTATTTATAGGCACTAGGGGAAAGGGGCCAGGGGGACAACCCCTGTCCCAAAGCACGAGTGCGGCCACGCCTGTAATGCCGCGAAAATGCTGCCCGGGCCGCGTTTTCGCGGCCCTGCCAGGGCGCCGTGCGCCTGGCTTCCTGCAGCGTGTCTTCCCTTCTGTCCCCTGTCAGCTAGATTTTCTGGATTCTAGATTTGATGCCCTGGGCTGACAAAATCTCCTCCCTAAGGTAAATGGCTATTTGGTAGGCCTTTAATCACTCATTAAATGGTGATTTAGGGTCTTCTTCTTCATTTGCCCACCATGGACCTAGGATCAAGCAAGCAAAGCTTTATTAGCAGAAGTTTATATCAAATAAATATGCAGATGTGATAAAAATTATGTAAAATTAGAGATTAATCACTCATCTTACTTGATTCTTAATCAAAACTCTAAGGTAGATATTTATGGATTCAATATGACCCTCTTAGACTAACATTTAGTTATGGTAGATGATTAGTAAACTATAATCTCCTTTGCTTAACTAAATCATTTTTCTTACAATCAATATTCTTTTTTTCAAGCTATTTGTTAGTGAATACGTTCCGAAAAGCTTCCATCGCATCCTTCCCTGTGGATCGACCTGTTTAGCCCTTGCTACGCGGATAAATTGAGAAAAAACTAAGAACTTTCTAAACTTTTGACTTTCCTTTCAATTTAATTTCTCTACTTCAATCAATTATCTTTTTCTCTAGCAAATTTTCTCGCTACGCATTGAATTTTGATTCTAGTGATTCTTAATTTGTCATGTCCATATCACCTTTAAATAGACAGGAATTCTAGGAAGTTTATTCCTCCCAATCCCTATTATGTTAAATTGTGTCTCTGAACTGTGGATTCTTTTTGATTCAAGTTGTTATATTTGTAAGATAATTGAATAGATGAGTCGACTCAAGTTGTTATGTTCGTAAGACCTCTGAATAGACGAGTCCCCAATTCTCTACTCTATCTTAGGGTGAGAATTTTTGCTATTAAATTAATACGACTACCTCTGAATAACAGATTGCGAGCCTGATGTCTCTTAGTTGGTTATGTCCAAATTATCTCCAAACCAAGTGACAAGATCCAATTCACCTTTGTGGTTCTTAGTGGACTAGCTATCAAGTTAATACGATTACTTCTGAATAGCGGAATGTGAGCTTGTATCTTTTAGTCGTTCATGTACATATCACTTCTGAACTGACGGGTGCCCAGATCCAATTCATCTTTACAGTCCTTAGTAGACTAGCTGTTAAGTTAATATCACTGCCTCTGATAACGGATTCAGAATTTAGTGTGTCTTAGTCTATCATAGATGGATCACTAGAATCAAGTTCACCTCTTTTGATTTCTAATCAGTTATGTCCAGTCTATTATCTTTGAACTGATAGGAATCTGAATCTCAACTCCATTGTCTAGTAAGGACTCTTTTCACGGTTATGTCTATATTATATCTGAATAGCTTATTCCTATTCTAAAGATTCCCAATCTGTCCTGTCCACATTATCTCTGAACAGACGGATCACTAGACTCAACTTACCTCTCCTATCCCTGCGGGTTTATTTTTGGAATGTCAAAGCATGTCGAAATTTTGATAGTCTTTTAGATTGATTTTATCTTGTTTTCAATCTCTGAATAATTTTAGTCACACCACTAATTCCTCTGGAATTTTTACTTGGTGAAATTTCACCTTTAGTTCTTTTTAAGAACTTGCATACCGAGTTTTCCTTCACGAAAGACTTAACTTACCTATCAAAAGAAGCAAAAAAAAATAGAAATCAAGTAGAGCAAACAAGTCAAAGAGAAATTTTATTAATTCAATAAAAATATATACATTAATTTTGTTACATCAAACTTGTCTCTCAAATGATTTGAGTTTCTCCTCAAGAGCAGGCAGTTTGAGTCTCTTATTTTTCTCAGGCATGGCGAGAGGCTGAGACTTCAGCTCTTCTTGATTAAAAGCAACCATCTGTGATAAACAAGACTGGATCTCCGCCAATGCTGCCTCCTTCTCCATTTTCAATACTTGATTGCTCTTAGCGATCAGCAGTTCCAACTGGGCAATCTCTGTTGCTTTTATCGGCTCAACTCGAGATAGAAGAAGGTTGGCCCTTATGATCATTTCAGACGCCCTGTTGATCTAATCATTGGAAGAAGCGAGTGCATCATTTGAGACCTCGATTGCGTCGGCAAGTTTAACTTTCTTAACCTTTAGGAATTTTAGCTCCTAGAATACCATTTTTGCCTTTACTTGTATCTTTGCATAAGTCTTTTGCATTTGTTCTGACAGATCCTTGAGCTCCTCTTCGACGGATGAAATTAGATCTGAATCATTTAGGCAATACCACTTGCTCACATCTTTCTCATGATCTTCCACCATTAGCTTCAGGGATGCAATCTGATCAACTCCCTCAAGATCCCTGATGTTCTCCATAGCCCGAGAGAGAAGCACCTTCAGAGATTAAAATGGAGTATTCGAGCCCTTCAAGACCAGTAAAAGGCATCACCCCAAGCTCTTGTAGAAGCTATCAATCAGCTCCGCCATGAATCTTTCTCCATTTTAATCACCCCTGGCGAGTGAGTAATCTTTGAAGGAGAAGTCTCCATAGGTTTGGTAGTGATGTATGTCGAAGGGGTCACTGGAGCAGTCGTTAATGAAGCAGAAGAGACGGTCAACCGAGGAGGAGTCTCCAGAGATATAAGCATGCTGGTCACTGAAGAAGCAGGATCAGTGACCGTCGCTGAAGGAGCCAGCTTGACAATCGATGTTGAAGAACCCAGACTGGTGATCACCTCCAAGCCATTAGTAGTTGGAGCTGAAGACACAACATGAATGTAGACTACTTCACTGGTGGGCTTAGCCTGGGACTCGATTTATTTCGTTACTGGCATGGTGGAGAGAACAGACTTCATCTCATCAATCGCCATTGATTCAGCAGCAGAGAAGGACAGACATTGAATGATGCTGTGATATAAAATGTCAATCCCTGCAATATCCGGCATGATGGGAGTAGTTGCCTCCTCCTGAGATAGCCCCGTGATTGGAGCAGTAACGCAGGGTTCTCTGCAAAAGCTTTGATATCAGAAATAGTATATGAAAATTATTTGCTAGAAGAACTATTATGATCATTACCTGGAGGAACAGAAGTTACAGTTGTAGCAACCTCAGTGCTAATTATTATACCTTGGGCAACCTCGGTATAGTTAACCCCAAGGTGGTTGCCTTAGCAGTAGCTATTTCAACCAAATGTACCTCAACGGGAGCAGCTCCAGATGAAATCACCTAGCTGATAGCCACGTCACCTGAAATAGTCTCAGGGGGACTAACCGCAATATTGATAGCTTCGGTAATGCCAACCTTAACCGGGGCCTCCCTGATGGCCGTTTTACCAGTTGGTCTTCTTTCCTCAGGGTCTCCAGGATCTCCACATTCTTAGTTTTGTCTCCTTGGCTGGCGACCTGGCCTTTACCAGTGGCAACCTCACCAGAAGGACCAACATCATGTGCTTGGTCTTCAGGGTCTTTAAGGCAAAAGTATGCTGCCTCACCTTTTTCTCGGTCGGTGAAAAGATCACCGAGAACTTCTTCTCCCCCACGTACAGTTATTTACCTGCATCTGAGATTAAAAAGCAAAACAGTTAATAACGGAAGTAAAAAATGAAAGGAAAACTATGCAAAGATAGAGAGAGTCTTACCAAAGGCTTGAGCCACCTCCCCATGAATCTCATTTGGAACAGATCACTCAACAATGAAAGGACCAAAGGGAAGGATGTATGCAACTGACTCATCCACTCCAGTAGAAGAAACCTTCCAAGTATGCTGGTGATCTCTCTTCGCCACTTTCTTCTTGTAAGGCTTGCTGCGAGTAGGCTCCTTTAACTTTCGCTTGAAGTGTATATCGGGGTTTTCTTCTTCAATATTTTTCCTCTTCTTCTTCCTCCTCCTCCTCCTCCTCTTCCATGGCGAGGGCCTTGCCTGCCCCCACTAGGAGCTTCATGAATAGCTCCATCACATATGACATCCTCGAAGCGAAGGCTTTCGGCATCTGAAGTTTCATTGTCAACTTCAGCCAGAGACTCTAAGAGGCCTGATACTCGAACCTGCTTCCCTTGATCAAGCTTGGTCACCTTCTACTTCAAACGTGGGTTTGGAGTTGGAAGCGTGATAACAGTGACAGAATTCTAAACTCCTTAAAATATTAGAAGTTCGCAATGGCATGCAGAGCCGAGCTTCGGTGCAACCAATGATGAAATATCTCTAGACTTGCGCACCGTTGATCAGGCTACCGAGGAATACCAGGTGAGAATTGGAATTGCTGACATAAAACTATGTAGGATCTAAATATTATGTCAACACAATACTCAAACAAAGATAATTCTCGTTAAATAAACTAACTTGCAAGAAAAGAAATAAATCTCAAAAAATACAAATATAAACACAAGAGATTTTATCCTGGTTTGGTCATCTAGACCTACATCCAGTCCCCAAGTAACCCACTTGAGATTTTCCATATCATTGATTTTGTATACCTAAAACCAATACCTTGTACACCACTTGACAGATAACCTTTGCTAAATCCGTACTACTCTTCTCTACATCAAGAAGACAAGTTCCTTGTACACCTCTTCTCAACACTAAAAAGAAAACCTTGTACAATACTTCTCTTTGAGTGATTACAAAATAACATACAAGCCTTGAGAACTTGTATGTAATCGTGAAAAAGGACTCTTATAGGTGGACTCTCAAAATTCTTCCCTAGAGGATTAGAATTTGTGTAAAGAATAGAAAATGAAACAATTTTTGTGGAAAACAGAATTTTCAACAGAGTTTGGATAGAAAACTAATCATATGAATTGGTGTTTTTAGCTTAGAACAACATCCCTATTTATAGATGAAATCTATGGTCAGTTAAGGTAATTATCAAGACAAATTTGAATATTAAAATGTTGGATAAACACCAGAATTCAATAACTGCTTAACAGTCAGAAACTGTTATAAGTCGATTAGGGTAGGAAGTATAGTCGACTAGGGGAACAAGATTTGCCTGGATTAGTCGACTAGTCAAAGAAGCAAGTTGACTACATTAAGACTGATACAGATATGCAAGTCCCTAGAAACTGCTATTAGTCGACCAGCAGAAATGGTTAGTCGACTACAATATGTATTAATCAACTAGTAATGAAGGTAAGTCGACTATAACTGCTAACAGTCAAGAAACAGAAAGTTGATATCTTTTCAGGACAAGACTTTAGTCGACTACAATAGTAGGTCAAGTCGACTAGACATTATATTAGTCGACTATGGAGAGGGTCAAGTCGACTAATAAGCTATTTGTGTGTGTGTGTTTCAAGACTTTTAACATTCTATATAATACACAAAATAGTCAGATTATATTTGTTATCATCAAAGTAAGTTCCAACATTCTTCCCCTTTTTGATGATGACAATGTGTGTATGCACAAGTTTCCCCTGCAGAAATACAGGTTATAACAAATATATATATAACAAGTGTTCTTCTCCTGCATTATAGCATACATATGATATATTTTTAAAAGTTAGAAATAACTTATATCATCAGGTATTCTCTTTTCTTTGTATGGTACCTATAAGATAAAATATTGTTAATGGTACCAATCATTACATGATCAAAATATTAACCTTTAAGAATCCAAACCCAATGTGAATTTGGTTTTCATCTGTTAGTATAAACATAATTATATGAATTACATATATCATGTGCATATGATATAATATAAGCATTTTTGTCCATATTATTTAGATTTTTAGGAATCCAAATATATTTATACTTTGATTTCATGGTCTTCTTAACAAAAGAATTATCATTATTCTTTTTGTACATATGTGTAGTCTTTCAACATTATTTTTCGAACAATCAAGACCAATATGCTTATCTTTTGAAAATTCAAGTCCAAAATGATTATATGAAACCTTTTGATATGACAATATATCATTTAAATTTTCTTTTCCTTTATTAAACTTTGTCTTTATTCAAAAGTTCTTTATTTATCTTTGAAACTTGTCATGTCTTTATCTAAAACAGAAATTTTTTTATTTAAAGACATAGTTTCTCTTTTAAGCAACACATTTTCTTTTAAGAAATTCTCATTATCCTTTTTCAATGAAGATATAACTTTTTTAAAGTCATCCTTTTGAGAATTTACAGAAGAAATTTGAGAAAAATAAACAGAATTTTTTGATAAAACTTTATTTTTCATCTTTTCATTCTTAAGATTATTATATAGTTCATGAAATGCATCTAATAGTTTAGTATATTGTACCTCATCTTCTTCTTGAGCCATAAAGCAAACATTGACATGTTCAGTGGCTTCTTCTTCATATGAGGAAAATGAATCACAATTTTCCCATGATGCTTGATAATCTTTCTTCTTTTTGAACTTTTTGCTCTTGAATTTCCTTTGTTTTTGAGCAATGGGCAATCTTTCTTCATATGACCTGTTTTATTACAATTAAAACATGTAGATTAAACTTACCTTGCTTCAAGAAGTTTCTTAATTTTCTTGAGAGTATTACCATCTCCTCTTCATCATCATCTGAATCTTCTATATTTAAGGATATATGGAAGGCAAGTACTTTCTTCTCTGATTGAAGTTGATGTTCATCATTCTTCCGATCTTCAAGTTGCACTTTATATTCCATTAAATTACCAGTAAGGTTTTCTAATGACATTGTGGAGAGATCATTTGCTTTTTCTATTGCAGTGGTTTTCTTCTCCCAATCTGATGTGAGTGCACAAAGAATCTTTTTCACTTTTTCTACTTGAGTGTATTCCTTTCCAAGGGCTACTAAGAAATTTGTAATGTCCATGAATCTTGTAATCATTTCTGAAATTGTTTCTTTCTCCTTCATTTTTAATAGTTCAAACCTGTGAATAAGAACAGAAATTTTAGACTCTTTAACCTTATTTGTACCTTCGTGGATTACCTGTAAAATCTGTCATATTTGATTTGCAGATCTGGTCATTGATACGCGATTGAATTCTTCTTTGTTCAAGGCACAGAAAAGCGCGTTCATTGCTCTGGCATCAAGGTTTGCAGACTTCTTTTATTCTTCATCTATGTACTGTAATTGATGGTCGGCTTGGTGTACGATGTTTCTACTATGTTTTAGAGTTCATAGTTGAGTGATTGCAAGTAGATCTTCATTCTACACTTCCGATAGTTGTAGTTGGATCCATTAAATAGTGGTGGACATTGTGTAGAATGTTCTTCTCTGAATTGCGATGAAGGAAACTCTGTTGCCATCTTTGTAGGGTGTTGACCGAGTATGCAGGGCTCTGATACCAATTGTAGGATCTAAATATTATGTCAACACAATACTCAAACAAAGATAATTAGCGTTAAATAAAATAACTTGCAGGAAAGGAAATAAATCTCAGAAAATGAAAACGCAAACACAAGAGATTTTATCCTGGTTCGGTCCTCTTCACCTACATTTAGTCATCAAGCAAATCGCTTGAGATTTTCTTTATCCTTGATTTTACACCCAAAACCAATACCTTGTACACCACTTGACAAACAACCTTTGTCAAATCCGTACAACTCTTTTCTACATCAAGAAGACAAGTTCCTTGTATACCTCTTCTCAACACCACGAAGATAACTTTGTACAATTCTTCTCTTTGAGTGATTACAAAATAACCTATAAGCCTTGAGAACTTGTATGTGATCATGAACAAGGACTCTTATAGGTGGACTCTCAGAATTCTTCACTAGAGGATTGAAATTTGTTTGAAGAATAGAAAGTGGAACTAGTTTTCTGAAAAACAAAAATTTTCAACAGAATTTGGACAGAAAACTAATCATATGAATCGGTGTTTTTAGCCTAAGACAACATCCCTATTTATAGCTGAAATCTATGGTCAGTTAGGGTAGTTATCAAGATAAATTTAATATTAAAATGTTAGATAAAAACCAGAATTCAATAACTATTTACCAGTCAGAAACTGTTATAAGTCGACTAGGGTAGGAAGTGTAGTCGACTAGGGGAACAAGATTTGCCTGGATTAGTCGACTTGTCAAAGAAGCAAGTCACTACATTAAAATTGATACAAATATGCAAGTCTCTGAAAACTGGTATTAGTCAACCAGCAGAAATGATTAGTCGACTAAAACATGGATTAGTCGACTAGTAATGAAGGTAAGTAGACTATAGCTGCTACCAGTCAAGAAACAGAAAGTTGATATCTTTTCAGGACAGGACTTTAGTCGACTACAATAAAAGGTCAAGTCGACTAGACATTATTTTAGTTGACTATAGAGAGGGTCAAGTCGACTAATAAGACTATTTGTGTGTGTGTGTTTCAAGGCTTTTAACATTCTGTATAAAATACACAAAATAGCCAAATTATATTTGTTATTATCAAAATAAGTTCCAACAACTTGTTATACCTGATGTACACGTTTATTGCTTCATTTTATTACATTTCACATTTATCCTATAATAAATCCTTCTAATTTTTTTGTCTTAATGTCTTATTTTGCAGGTTTATTTTAATGAAGGGAGGGAATATAAGACCAAATAAAAGCCAGTTAAATTCTGATTTAATTGGATCTATATGGTTAACTTAAGATAAAGCTAAATGAATACAGTTAAAATCAGATTTAGAAGAATCAATTAGTTAGCTTGAAGAATCAAAGGGAAAATATTAAAATCCAGAGATCCAAAAGAGATATTTTTGGAAGATCCTTTCTATTAGGCAAGCAATTTGTTCGTATCTCCAACCTTTTCAGAAAATCATTTCTATTGGGCTAGCGATTTGGTCTCATCTTCAAGCACGCTCTCCCTAATCCATTTCAACCTATAAATACCACACTGCAGAAGGCAAAAACGCACAACTCTGCAGAGAGTTTAGGCTAGTTTTTATTTCTAGTTTTTAACTTAGATTTTTCTTTTTCTTCTTATTTAATTTTCATTTTCTTTATAGCTTAGATTGGAGAGAAATTCATATGAAAAAGTGAGAGAGTGGTTTTCAAGAGTGACACTTGATGCAACTTGATCCTTTTTCTTACAATTTTTTAATGTAAATGAAGCTTGATTTTATGTTATTCTTTAGTACTTGTCCTCTCATGTTTGATCTAAAACGGATGAATTATTGGCCTTGACTTCGCAAGAGCAACTGATGGTTTATGATGATAGATTCCGCTTGTAAATGGGTAAGTTCTATGTCATTTCATGCTTACATTTCGTAGTTTTGATAATATAATATAGGCAATTTAGAGTAAGGAGAATCTTATATTCCATGTGGTGATTGCCTTCAAGCCAAAAAACTTGTTGCTTAGGATCTAAGGTGAGGTAAACATAAAGAGGCAAGTAAACTTTAGATCTTCTTTTCTTTTTTAATTTTATAGTTTAGAAACACTTCTAAAATCAACTCTTTCTTTATTCTTTTTTGATCCTTTTTTAACTTAGTTTTTTTAGTTAAAATAACATCTTCTTTTATTTTCCAGACTCTTTTCTAACTTAACATAGCTTTCATTTTTCTTTTCTTTTCAAAAACAAAAAAGAACTTTTAACCAGTTTTAATAACTAAAAAGAAATTTACTTAATGCTTCCATCGCAGTCCCTCCTTGTGAATCACGACCCGTTAGCCACTTGTTATAGTAGTAGAATTGAGAACCTTACATTCACATTTCTAAACTCTGTATTTTTTGTGTGAGGTTGCCCTCCAATCAAATCTTGGCGCCGTTGTCGGGGAGAGACGATAAGTAATTCTTTTTAAGTTTTAATGGTTAAATTTTCTTCTCTATTTTTTTTGTGTGCAGGAGCTGAGTTTGAAAACTAATTATTGCAGTGCACTACATGCTGCCATGTGCCTTTGCTTAAGAAGCAGAGCACAAGGGAATACTATTAAGCTGCAAAAACGCGACAAAAGTCATGTTTGACGACAAAAGTGTTTTCTTGCAGGTGCTTTCACACTGCAAGTTTAACATTCTGCAGTTGTTATTTTTCCATTCTACTTAACTCTACACACTATTTTAAATTCAACAGTAACATGTGTTTATTAATTGCTTAAAAATGTTTAGACATTGCATTCTAGGCATGTGTCTAATTTTGTTACATTACATTACTATTGAAGAGTGCTGGAGCTAAGGTATATGTGCATTGCATGTAGCTCAGGAAACACATTTTGGTGATATATATATGTTGCTTGAGTGTATTTATTTTTGCTATATACTTGTACACTGCACTAAAATGAATTAAGGGCTTGTCCTATAAGAAAGACAAGGTGGAAAGTCATTACCCTCCCCTCGCCCACAAATCATCTTCTCACTCACTAATCAAGCCTAACTAAAACTGAGTAGACATTAGCCTCAGTGATATCTCAGACTCATTTAGGAGATTAACCAAAGGAAAAAGTTGTTAAAGTTTGAATCTTGTCAAATTGGTGTCAAAGGTTGGGGATTAGAAGGCAAAATCTTGAAGAACAGTGGTGTGGTATAATTAGGCTCGTTACTTAGGCAAAGATACCTTTCACTAGTCTTGTCTCTACCTGGTCGATTAAATTATAGTCAGATTGCTGCAATATACCCTCCATGGACAGTCTAATCAGTTAGGAGTCGTCTAGGTCTAAGGTCTACCCTAACTTAAGCTAGATTTTCTTTCTTTTTATTTATTTGTTTGTTTATTTTCATTTTGACATTTTTGTGATATGGATTGCAATTATAATTATTCCAGTGCATATAGTGATCCATGCTTTACCCCGACCTCTTTTGACTCGGATATTACCAACTCGACATTTCATAACTTTAACCAACCAAATATGCCGGATTGGTCTTATCCGAATCAATATATGTTCCGGTCCTAATATTATGAATAAGACTGAAATAATTATTACCACTTTTAGAGAGTCAGTGGGGATACAACTCCGCTGAGTCATATGGTCAACCACCTTAACAACATACTTCTTTTTTAGAACAACTCAAAAGCCATCCGTGCATTAAAGAGTACCCTTTTGTAGTATGGATCACTTTAGTCTCCCTTGGCGAACAAGAGCAATATTATGCGGGAAGCGACTCGGATGTTGGAAGTGATGCTTCCAACATATGCTACGTGGTCCAAGGGGATAACCTCCTTGAGGTAAATTTCGAATCCGAGTTAGAAGAAGATATTGACATGTCTTATGATGAGCTTGAATCATTTTGTCAACAACTTCTTGAAAAATATGAGTTGCTTAAAAAGGATAATAATACATTGAAAAAGAATAACACTTCCTTGTTAAAAGAAAATGATTCTCTTAAAAATCAATTTGAATGCATTTCAAAAGAAAATGAATTTTTGAAAAAGGATAATATTTCCTTGACTTCTAAATTGAATGATCTTTGTGAAGAAATACTTCATTGAAAATAAGATTAACTTGGTGAAAAAGAAAAATAAATTGCTTTAGAAGAAAATAACTCTTTGAAAAGAAAAGTTATTTCAAAAGAAAAAGAAACTATTTCTAAATAGAAAAAGGGTATTGATTCTCATTCTCACCATGCTTTTCATGCCACAATTAACAAAAATGAGATTCAAGTTTTAAAAAATTGAATAAATTGTTTGAGCTCAACTTTGAGTAATTGTGCATTTAATTATTCTAAATTGGAAACCTTGTTTCAAAGGAAACAAGCTCCACATGTACATGCACATCACCCACGGCACATATATGCACACTTTGCACACCATGATCACACTCATTCGCATGTGCATCCTAGAGCGTACAAATGTACACATTGCAGCCGCAAAGGTCATTTAACAAAATTTTGTTTTGATGGATTAAATTCTACTAATTTTGCTAATAAAAATGTTTGGGTTCAAAATAATACTAACCCCCGTTGACCCAAAAGAAAATGGGTACCAAAATCCCCACCTTGTGTGTTTGATGTAGGTATGGGCTCTCACATTACGTGAGAGGGTTGGTGCCTTGGTGGTGGATGTATGTGCTTGATGAACACTACAAATTGATGCATCACTATCAAGGAAGTTTGGTAGGAAGACCACAATGTTTTGGAGACTAGAGTATAGTTCGTTGGTTTGGTAACTATCTCTAACTCCTATTTTAGTTTACATGCTTGTATATTTGATGATTTTTAGCATATTTTAGTTTTATGTTAAAATAGTCATGCGTTGTATTTCATGAGGTTAATACTTGTTCAGATGTAGTTTTTGTCAAAACTTGTGTCTATATTTGTACAAGTAGTGAGTAACATTTAATTCATATATGTTTGCACTTCATTGCTCATTTGTACTCACTACATGCACATGTATAGCCTAGTTTTGATGATTCCCTCATTTATACTTATTTTGCCTATTTTTGTTCATGTTTTGCTTCATGTATATATAATCTTTGTCCAAAACTAATCAATATACATGTATACCCTTGAGTCATTTACTTTTCATCTAATACTCTATTTTGGACTCATTTAAGTTTAGGATATGTATATTGTTAGTTTTGATAAATCATACATATACCTTGAAGTTTGTTTTTAAATGAAAAATAAAATCTTTATGATTTTCATATTTGTTTGATAAAATGATATTCATGTTTGTTTTGAGCCTTATTGATTATTTTCATGAATATGCTATTCACATGATGATTGTATACTCACATTATTTCTTTATTTATTCATGACTTTGTTTCTCATGAACACTTTTTGAGCTTTATATACTTCGAGTGTCATTTTTTGTGTATTTAGTATAATTCATGAGATACACATGATTTGTTTTCATGCTTGAAGGATCTTTAACTAGTTTTTAAAAATTACTTTAACTGGTTATTTATTCTTCTTTGGTAGTATTTTTACAATACAACTATTTTCAAATCTTATTTTTGAGAACTTCTACCCTTGAAGGGCGGATGGATGTGCGACCATGCTTTGTATGCTCAAATTAAATATCTTTTATCATATGCATGAAAAGGGTGGATCTTTATGAGTTATACACTTGTTTCTCATCATATTTTCAATTGGTATCACAATTATTATTATTTTTATATATCATATTTTATTTTCTATATATGTATGCTGTAAATTTCAAATAATATCAATTTCTATTGGTATTCTCATTTTCATACATATATATGATTTGATTGTGCTTGATTTATAATATATTTACATGTTTAAAGCCTAAATTATGTTTATGCTAGGCTTGAATTAAATCTTGATTTCAATTGATATCTCAATTGGTATTTTAATAAGCTTATGCATTATTTTCAATTGGTATTTTTATTGATATCAAAATTTACAATATACTTCAATTGGTATCAGTATATTTCAATTTTCAATTGGTTTAAATTTCAATTGGTATCAATATGTTTTACCTATTTGGTATCAAAATTTACCATACATTTCAATTGATATCAAAATATAAAATATTTTCTTTCATTGGTTTCAAAATGTACAAATGTTTCAATTTCTATTGGTATCACAAATTTTCTATTTCATATGGTATCAAAATCTTGTGATATCTCAAATTGATTTGTTGATTTAAGAAAAATTCAAAATTTGTATTGTTTATTTACAATTGGAATCTTAAAATATTTACAAATGGTGTCTCAAAATTTGTTT
This sequence comes from Agave tequilana, assembly GCA_038442645.1. NCBI lineage: Eukaryota > Viridiplantae > Streptophyta > Magnoliopsida > Asparagales > Asparagaceae > Agave > Agave tequilana. The sequence continues at coordinate 172,858 of JAVJIF010010594.1, forward strand.
AAGTAATTATCAAAATTTGTGCTAAAAATGTTTTGATATGTCTTGCCTATATGCAAGGGGAGCTTAACATCTCTTCTACATATAGATTCATATTGAGTGTATCTTATATTGAGGAGCTTGACATCTCTTCTTTATGTGATACACGTGTGTAGGGGAAGCTTCACATCTTCACTTATGCATTGTATATTATACTTTATGTGAGTTAGGGTTTGTCATCCCTTCTTCATGTAATGCATGTATACAGGGAAGCTAACTTAGCGTTTTTCTCTTCATGAATGTATATCACATACATATCCTTATTATTGATTTATTTTATTTTACTCCTTTGTTGATGATTGACAAAAAGGGGAAGAAAGATTTGAGTTTATATATGCATATTTGAGTTTTTGCATATATTAAGTTTATGCATCTTATGTTTTACAAAATAGGGAAAATGATTTGAAAGTTTAAACAAAAAAGGGGAGAAGGTTTTTGGTAAAAGGACTTTTGTTTATGCATGTCTCTCTCACCTTATTTTTACATATATATTTGTTTAAGTTTTATGCTCTTCATTACAATATCTATTTGTTTATTATTATGCATGAGTTAAGGGGAGCTTCTATGAAACTTGACTTTAATCCATGCATATATAACTCCATGAGTTTTGTCATCATCAAAAAGGGGAGAATGTTGGCCCAAAGGTCTATCACTCGAGTTTTGATGATGATTAACTCATGTAGTTATAGTATTAATGACCTTGTGTTTAATTAGTCTTAGATATATGATCAAGATCTTAGTAGGTGTTTAGCTTCAACAAAGGATTTCAAGTCAAGTTTTGGAGCTAGCACGTGTTGATTCAAGAGCTTATGCATCAAGATCACATCATACTCAAGAGGAGTCTAGCTCATTGGATCAAAGTTTGGACCAAGTCAAGAAGGAGAAGAAGATTTTCAAGTGAAGACCTTCAAGAGAAGACTTGTGTCTAGGTTTGTTCTGTTAAGATTTTGTTTTTATATAAAATGTAAAGGATAGATTAGTTGGTGAATTGCTCAAGTATCATATACAATCACACACAAGATTTAAATGTGTTTTCATAAAAGAATTTATATTTTGAAAATACCGGTTTAGTTTTTAAGTTTCAAAATATACACGTGTTTTATCAAAACTTTATTTAGAGCTTAATGTCAAAAATATAGATATTTCATCAAAGATGTGTAGTGGATCATATCCATACACACTATGCTTTAAAAGTGTTTAGAATATCTTGGTTTTATATTTGGAGGAGTTTTGAAAAATTGGTTTTCAATTTGGAAAATTCATTTTGAAAAAAATATAGATTTTTGTTTAAGGCAAAACTTCCATATTACAAAAATAGTTCAAAATGTTTGTAATATATTTTGATTTTTACTCATACATGTTTGTATATCAAAGTATATTACTGAACTTATTTTTGTAGTTTTTTAGAGAATTTATGGGATTTTATGTAAGGTAAAAAGCCAAGTTTTTAATCCCTAAAGTTGCTGTTTCTGGCCTTCTGTCGGTCGACCGCACGGTCGATCGAGACAGAGGTCGGTTGACCGGGCGGTCGACCAACGTGCATAAAATGTGCACGACTTGTTTGATTGGAGGGCCGGTCGACCGCCAGAGAGCTCTGCTCTCTGGAAATGGCCCCGGTCGACCGGCAGAGAGCTTCTGCTCTCTGTATCCAGGTCCCGGTCGACCGGTGGCACAACGATCGAAAATTCGACCGTTGGCGGTCGACCGGCCGGTCGACCAACAGCAGCGTCAGCTGCTGATTTGGATCCCAACGACTAGTTTTTGTTAGCCTATAAATTGGGGCTCCCTTGGGCTGTTTTCTGAGAGTTTTTGGGCTAGTTTTTCCTACCTATATCAGTGGTTTTATCCACATGTTTTAGAGCCAATATTTCCAAATCAAAAGGAGAGTTTGTCAAGAGTTTTTAAAGTGATTTCTTGAGTTTTTCACCACCAATTTAATCCTTGTTTTTCTCACACATACTTGAGCTTTCCATTGCTAAATCCATCCTATAAGAGAGTTGTTGTGAGAGTGATTTTAGGTGATCAAAGTGTTGTGATCACCAAAGTGTTCTTTCTTGTATTTGAGGAGGCGGACTTGCGGGTTCGCGTTGTTTCGAGTTCTAGTGAGTTCTCGGTGTAGAGGTGCAGCCTCGGCAAGCTAGTGTGCTTGCGGTGTGTAGTTCTTGCGGGAACAAGAGAGGGATTAGAGAGTCCAAAGGAGTTCTAGTGTGAACTCACTTGTAGGTGTTGCGGCACCGAGTGATCCGGTGGGATCGTTTTCTAGTGAAAATCCTTCATAGTGTTGAAGGCGGGGACGAAGAGAAAGGGTACTCGAACCTCGAAACAAAGCTCCCATGTTTACGATTGCCCTCTCTATCTCTCACTTGTCTTTATATCTTGCTTATGCTTATTGCTCATATCTCTTATATGCTTGATATATTGTGTGCTTAATTGTATATGCTTGGGATTATTTGCTCACACTTGTATTCAACAAAGAGTCTCATAGTGGCACCTTAACTCTTATCTAGAGGAATCTTGAGGAGATAGTCCAGAGCCCTTTACGGGGAATCCGGCTACACTCTTGTGTTATACTTGGTGTGTTGTGCATAATAGTTTTTAGTTTGCATAAATTATTTTAATTCCGCATTAATTCACCACTAGATTAGCTAGTCACCTATTCACCCTCCCTCTAGATGATTTCAATATATATATATATATATATATATATATATATATATATATATATATATATATATATATATATATGCCATTATCTAATGACCCATATAAATTATCATAAATACATCCATAAGGAGCATACTTAGTCCTTTTGAGACTATCAATGTGATCAAATAGCAAAGAGTAGTAACATAAATTAAAAGAGAGTATGTTTTCCCAAAATAAATTCCAGTCTCTGTAGGGAATCTTATGCTACATGTCGGGCTTTATATCTTACAATCTCATTATTTCATTTGTTTTCTGAATAAATATCAATTTGTATCCAACAAGCTTTATATTCTCAGGCATTTAGACTACAGGTCCAAATACTTTACATTTTGCTAAAAAATCCAATTCTAATTGTATTGCTTCTTTTTATTTTGGCCAATCATGTCTACATCGACATTCTTCGATGATTTTAGTTCAGGATACTCATCATTTCTGGTGATTTCAAGTGCTATCATGAAGGCAAATAAGTCATCAACAATAATATTATTTCTATCCCCTATAACTCCAGTTGATACATAATTGATTATATCTCCTTACTTTTAGGTACATGTGTCTCTTTAGGGAATTTGTGTTCTTTATCCATTAATTCTATTGCATACTTTTGTTATATGTACTCTTTTGTAGTACCCATTATTGTCTTCTTTTGTTTCGTGGACTCTTTTAGAGCACCAATCCTTATTCAATTATTATAACTTTTTTTTCGGGGAACCTTGTCTTTTGCTTCGACTGGTCTTTCATGCTTCAGACGTATCTTAGACTCATTTGCAATTGTATTAGTTGATTTTCTTTTTGGGATATTGATCTTTACTGGAGTGTTCATTGTCGGAATATGTAATTTTGTTACTTTCTTATTGTCGGTGAAAGCATCTGTTAACTGGTTCACAATACTTTGTAAATGAATAATTTTTTGAACTTCAAGATTAGTGCGTGGATCAAGATGAGACAAAGTTATAGTATTTCAAGAAATTTCATGCCATTCTTCAGTCTTCGATTTTTCTCCCATAACAGTGGCAATGTTGTCTTATCAAAATAACAATCCCTAAATCTTGCTTTGAAAATATCACATGTCAGGTGTTCAAGATATCTTATTATGGACAGAGAATCAAAACCCACATTACTCTCAAGCCTTCATTGGGGACCCATTTTGGTACGTTGATGGGGCGCAATTGGGCATACAGAGTACAATTAAAACTCGCAAGTTACTAATGTTTGGAGGTTAACCAAAAATCAGTTGTAAAGGTGAATGCTTGTGGTAAGCTGAAAGTCAGATGCAGACTAATGCAACTGTAATATTGCATGACACCAAGAGAGACAAAGTTTTGTTCTCATAAGTTAGGGCCTAGCGATCAACTAAAGTTTGATAAAAGACTCTGCTAAGGCATTTTGGATATGAATGTGAGCAACATGATGCTAATAGTAATTCTTAGAGACATGCATAAATCATCAAATGCTATAAAAGAAAATTCACCAGCATAATCAAGACAAATTGACTTGATTGGATAATTGGGGAATTGTACTCGTAATTGAATAATTTGGGCAAGTAGTTTAGCAAATGCAACATTACAAGAAGAAAGCAAAAATACATGTGACTACCTAAGTAGTTTAGCAAATGCAACATTACAAGAAGAAAGCAAAAAATACATGTGACTACCTAGTGGAAGCGTCAATTAAAATCATGAAATAACTAAATGGTCAAGATGATGGATGAATTGGTCCACATATATCCCTTGAATTCGTTCTAAATTTTTTGGGATTTCATTGATACTTTAGAAGGCGATGGCTTAATAATCAATTCGCCTTGAGAACAAGCTATACATGAATGATCTTCTGGTAAAAAATCTTCTGGTTCTTTAGCGTATGTCCATATGAATTTTCAATTATTCTCCACATCAAATTAGGCCCTGGGTGACCCAATTGATCATGTCAAAACATGAAAGTTTTTGGATCAGAGAACTTTTGGTTCATTACAATATGTGATTTGATTATTCTTATTGTTGTATGGAATAACCCAGAGGAGAGGCCATAGAGCTTCTCTAAAATATGCTTCTGGCATAAAATTGAAGGTACACCTAGAGGGGGTGAATAAGTGTACGGCTAATCTAATGAACTAAATGCGAAAATTAAAAACTAATTGCAACTACACTTAATGCAACCAACGAGTGTAGCCGAATTCCCGGTGAAGGTTCTGGACTAACTTCTCTTGATTCCTCTAAATAAGAGTTAAGGCGCTATATGAAGCTTTCGTGGTTAAGCACAAGTGAGGCACACACAAACAAGCCAAGCATATAATATGAATGAACAATATGAAATGATGCAATGACATAAATAAAGAGAGAGAGAGTTAGAGTCAATGGATCAAGCGCAAACAATAAGATTTGTTCCGAGGTTTGAGCATCCAGCTCTACATCCCCGCCTTCACATAGAAGGATTTCCAATCCACTTGTCCACACAGGACTCCCACACAGGGAACCTCTACTGAGGATTTGGGGCAAATACAATATGGAGTACACAACTTCTCTCTCAACCAAAACAACCTCTACACTTAGAGGCTAGGCAGAAAGCCACAACAAATCAACCTCACAAATGAGGGATGACACAAAGCCAATACAACCAATCAACCTCTCACTAAAGGGATATGGCACAAAGCCACCACTCCAAAATCAACCTCTACCCAAGAGGAATACCACAAAGTAGGAGGGTTTACAACTTAGTGATCAAAAGACCACAAACCAATTCTTTTCCACAAAAACAAAGATCCTATAGAGAGGATAGAATGATAAGCTCAAGTGTGAAAAACAAAGTGTTTTTAACAAAGAAAATCACTTGGGAAACTCTCCAAAAAGATATAGAATTATTAGATCAAAAACAATTCCCAAAAGACTATTTTCTTTGAAATAACAAAACACTTTTAAAAACAAATAGGGAATAGGAATTTGAACTCAAAACTTTTTGCTGAAAAACACTTAGGAAGTAGGAAATTGTTGCTTTGAAAAAATCTTAGAGAAAAACTTTCTCAAATGGGGTTTTTATAACCCCCAAAGGAATCTGCCGGTTGGCAGCAGACTAGGCCAATAATGGCCTTCCGATCGACCGGCCAACGGTCAAATTTTTGACCGTTGAGCCTTCCGGTCGACCGCCCGGTCGACCGGGCCCTGAACCAGAGAGCAACGGCTCTCTGGCCGGTCGATCGCCCGGTCGACCGGGGCAACCCGAGAGTGGGTTGCCTTCAGTCGGTCGACTGCTCGGTCGATCGGCTAACTGATACGGCCAAGTGCACATCCTTGTGCACGTCCGGTCGACCACTCCGGTCGACCGGCTCCTGGTCCGGTCGACCGCCAGGGCTTGGCAGAAGCAATTAAGAGACTGAAAAACAGGGTTTTTAATTCTCAAATAAATCCTATAAATTCTCTAAAATTCACAAAAATAAGTTCAGTACAATACTTTGATATACAAACATGAGTGAAAAATTTCAACACATATTTCAAATAATTTGAACCATTTTTGTTACTTAGAAATTTTGCTAAAAACCAAAAACTGTATTTTCTAAAACTTGAATTTTTCAAATGGAAATCCGATTTTTTCAAAATTCATCCAAATACAAAAACATGATATTTAAACAACTTTTAGGCATGTAGTATATAGATATACTCCAATATACATATAAAGATATATATATATATATATATCAATATTTTTGATACTAAATCTGAAAATATGTTTTGTTAAAAACACAAAACTCCAAACACATGAATAGGCATATCAAAATAAGTTTGTCTAAGATATGAAGCATACATGTATATAGAACAAATCTAATATACATTAAATAATGTAAACTTGTATTGATACTATCTATTCATGAAAACCAAGATCGGTTAAACTAAAAACTGAAAACCAATAAATATGAAAACTTAAACAAGTGTGTGTGTTGTGAACTTGAGCATATCATACTATCTAATCTTTACACATGGATCTAAACACAAAACTAAACTATGTACCGAAGTATTCTTGAACTCCGTCTTCAAGCCGACTCGATCCAAATCGTGATCCACTGAGCTTGACTCCAACGAGTGCTAGATATGATCTTGATGCTCGGGCTCTTGAATCACCATGTGAGAAGCTCCAAAACACCTTTGTTGAAGCTAATCACCTACTAATATCTTGGTTAAGGATCTGAAACTAAACATCATAAGATTATTAGTAAACATAACTTCATGAGTTAATCATCATCAAAACTAGAGTGGAAGGCCTCTGGGCCAACAATCTCCCCCTTTTGATGATGACAAAACTCATGGAGTTATATATGCATGGATTAAAGTAAAGCTTCAAAGAAGCTCCCCCTTAACTCATGCATCACAATAAATAATAATATATGGCAATGAAGCACATGAATCTAAACAAACATGTATGCAAATACAAGGAGATAAACATGCATAAACAAGCATGAAACACATCAAATCCTTTTTCTTCTATTTGCAGAACAAAACATATATGCATAAACATAAATCTGCATAAAGATAAATCCTTCTCCCCATTTATGAATAAAGTAAGAAAAAACATGCATTATATATATCAAATACTTCTCCCCCTTTTTGTCAATCATCAACGAAGGGGTTAAAGTAAACACAAAAACAATGTTCTCCTCCACAAAGAGGTGAACTCAAATTAATCAATAAAGAGATATATGCGATATACATTCATGAAGAGGAAGACGCTAAGTTAGCTTCCCTACATACATGCATTACATGAAGAAAGGATGACAAGCCCTAATTTACATAACACATCATATGCAATGCATAAGAGGAGATGAGAAGCTCCCCTACACACGTGTACTGTATAAAGAAGAGTTGTCAAGCTTCTCAATATAAATACACTCAACATGAATCTATATGTAGAAGAGATGTTAAGCTCCCCTTGCATATAGGCAATATATATCAAAACATTTTTAATTTTCTTATTAAAACAAAATTTTAAGATATCTTAGTAAATCAAATTTTAAGATATCAATTGTAAATAAACATTACAAATTTTGAATTTTAATTAAAATAGAATCATATTGATACCAATAAAGATTTTGAGGATTATTTCACATCTTTGATACCAATAAAAATACCAATTTTAAAAATAATGCATAAGCTTATTAAAACATCAATTGAGATACCAATTGAAAATAACGGTTTGATTCAAGCTTAGCATAAACAAACTTTGTGCTTTAAACAAGTAAATATCTTTGAGAATCAAGCATAAATAAATCACATATATGTATGAAAATAGAATACCAATAGAAATTGATATTATTTGAAGTGTAAGCATACATATATATATAAACATATATATGAGTATACAAAAAGAGTGTCATATTGATACCAATTGAAAACACAATAAGGTCAAGTGTATAACTCATATTACCTACCACCCATTTCATGCACAAGTTTAAAAAGATTTTCAATAATAAGCATACAAGGCATGGTCGCCCAACCAACGCCCTTAAATGGGTAGGGTTTTCAAAAATAGGTTTGAGAATAGAGTATGTTTGAAAAGCTCTACCATAATGAAGAATACGAACTAGTTATAAGATAAAATTTGAAAACTAGTACGAAATCCTTCAAGCAAGGAGTAAAACAAAATTATATTCCATGAAATATGAAAATCACTCAACAACTGACACTCAAAAGATATAAAGCTCATATAGGACTCATGAAAACAAAATCATGAGAAAACATCTAATATGAGTGTACAAGTATAATGTGAAATACGAAGTCATGAAAATAGTCAATTTAGCTCAATTATGAAATTCCTTATAAAAACATGAAAATCATCAAAACTAGAATCCTTCAAGGTATATGTATGTCATGTACAAACTACCATATACATACATATCTAAATATAACAAGTCCACAAAAGTATATGCATGAAGGCAAGTGGCTCAAGGATGTATATGTATAGCTAATAGTTTAGACACAATAGACATATACATGAAGTTAAACATAGACATAAAAACATGCATAAAATGGGAATACAAGTCAAATGCATGAATCATCAAAACTAGACTATACTAGTATATCTAATGAGTACAAATGAGCGTTCAAGTACAAACATATAATGGTCTATTTATGGTTCACTAGTTGTATAAGTATATATTCTAGTTGTAATGAAAACTAACATCCAAACATGTAATCAAAACATGAAGCATAAAAGTCAAAAAAAAAAAACACATAACATTCATATGATCATTATGTACACGCACATGCATAGATCTAGGACATACACATTAGTTAAAACAAATGTGAGAACACAAAGATATAAATCCATATTAAGCATGGGTGTCTCAAATAACTAAACATGTATATCACTAATCTAAATCTCATGGCATATAACATACTAATCATAAAACATCAAAACATGCTAGAAATGAATAATATGAAAGCATGTAAACATAATGGGAGTAAGGGATTGTTATCAAAACCTATGAGGGTAACTTTCCATATCTCCAAAACAAGGTGGTCCTCCCACCAAACTCCCCTTGAAAGTGATGCATCCAAAATGTCCTCATAAAGCTCGGAACGCATCCACTTCAAGGCACCATCACTCTCACGTCATGCGAGAGCCCACACCTATATCAAAAACAATAGGGATGGTCTTTAGTACCCATACTCTTTTGGGTCCATGGGGGTTAGCCCCTTTCCTAACCCAATTTAGTTGCTAAATTTACATCATGAACTCTATCATAGCAAAATTTAGCAAGGTGGACCTTACGTCCATAATGTGTACAAGTGTACACATGAGCATGCAATGTGTGATGTGCATGAGCGTGCGAAGCATGTGTATGCCGTGTATGGTGTGCATGGATAGATGGAACTTGTTTCTTTCGAAATATAGATTCCAACTGTATATGGTTCATGGCACAATGGCTCAAAGTGGAGCCCAAATAATCAACATTTTTCTTCAAAACATTTATATCATTTTTAATACTTGAAGATAAAGTGGAGCATGCAATTTGTGAGCTAGATGGTGACTCTACACTAGCATGGCAAACACGTGTATCTAAATCATTTTTTAAAGAAACATTTTTCTTTAAACAATCTTTCAATTCTTGTGAAATCAAATTTATTTTATTTTTCAAAGAATTATTTTCTTTTAATATAAAATCAAGTTTTGAAGTTAAATCCTCATTTTTCTTCAAAACATATTCACAATCAACTTTATTTTTCAAAATTTTGTTTTCATTAAGTGCAAGATCAAGTTGAGATTTAAGCGAGTCACTTTCACTTGAAATCTCATCCCTTTCTTGCAGAACAATCTCAAGTTTAGAAGATAAATTTTATTTTCTTCTTTTAAACCAAGACTTTCCTTTTTCAAAAGTTTATATTTTGAAATTAAATTTTCACAATTTTTAGCAAGTCATCATTCATGGCTTGTGCTTCTATACACTCATAGTAATATGAACTAGAGCTAGCATCTAGTTGAGTTCTGATTGTACCTCAAGAGAGTCATTCCCTTGGACCATGAAGCAACGTTCATCGGACTCGTCTCTTCTAGATCTCCTCATCTTATCGATAATCTTTGGTAGCTCGGAAGAAGTCAAAATGCTCTATACTGCAAAAGCGGACTCATAGTGAGAAAATACATGTAAATAATCTTTATGAAGAGATACTCTTAGTGCCTTTAGGGCTATTGCATTGGCCTCTATATACTTGCTATCTTTAGGGTAGGATTCCTTAATGATGGCAAGGTAAACATGCAAACCTAGGGCTTTTAAATGACAACTCATAAGAACCTTCTATATGTCTAGTCTAGAGAAATCAAACATGGGAGGGCTATCCATGAGTGCAAACTATATGTGTGCAAAAACAAATGCAAATGTAGATTAGCTAACTAAGATCACACTCCTAGGTGATTAAACCAAATATCAGGAGCGTAGGCTCGATACCAATTGAAGGTACACCTAGAAGGGGGTGAAAAGGTGTACGGCTAATCTAATGAACTAAATGCGAAAATTAAAAACTAATTGCAACTACACTTAATGCAACCAACGAGTATAGCCGAATTCCCGGTGAAGGGCTCTTGACTAACTCATTTTGATTCCTCTAAATAAGAGTTGAGGCGCTATATGAAGCTCTCATGGTTAAGCACAAGTGAGGCACACACAAACAAGCCAAGCATATAATATGAATGAGCAATATGAAATGATGCAATGGCACAACATAAAGAGAGAGAGAGAGTTAGAGTCAATGGATCAAGCGCAAACAACAAGATTTGTTTCGAGGTTCGAGCACCCAGCTCTACGTCCCCGCCTTCACACAGAAGGATTTCCAATCCACTTGTTCACATAGGACTCCCACACAGGGAACCTCCACTGAGGATTTAGGGCAAATACAATATGGAGTACACAACTCCTCTCTCAAATAAAACAACCTCTACACTTAGAGGCTATGAACAAAGCCACAACAAATTAACCTCACAAATGAGGGATAGGCACAAAGCCAATACAACCAATCAACCTCTCACTAGAGGGATAGAGCACAAAGCCATCACTCCAAAATCAACCTCTACCCAAGAGGGATACCACAAAGTAGGAGGGTTTACAACTTAGTGATCAAAAGACCACAAACCAATTCTTCTCCATAAAAACAAAGATCCTATAGAGAGGATAGAATGATAAGCTCAAGTGTGGAAAACAAAGTGTTTTTAACAAAGAAAATCACTTGGGTAACTCTTCAAAAAGATATAGAATTATTAGATCAAAAACAATTCCCAAAAGATTATTTTCTTTGAAATAACAAAACACTTTTAAAAACAAATAGAGAATAGAAATTTGAACTCAAAAACTTTTTACTGAAAAACATTTAGGAAGTAGGAAATTTTTGCTTTGAAAATTCTTAGAGAAAACCTCTCTCAAATGGGGTTTTTATAACCCCCCAAAGGAATCTGCCCGTTGGCAGCAGACTAGGACAATAATGGCCTTTGGTCGACCGGCCGGTTGATCGGCCAACGGTCAAATTTCTGACCGTTGTGCCTTCCGGTCGACCGGGCCCTGAACCAGAGAGCAACGGCTCTATGGCCGGTCGACCGTCCGGTCGACCGGGGCAACCAGAGAGTGGGTTGCCTTCAGTCGGTTGACTACTTGGTCGACCGGCTAACTGATACGGCCAAGTGTACATCCTTGTGCACGTCCGGTCGACCGCTCCGGTCGACCGGCTCCTGGTCCGGTCGACCGGCAGGGCCTGGCAGAAGCAATTAAGAAACTGAAAAACAGGGTTTTTAATTCTCAAATAAATCTCATAAATTCTCTAAAAATCCACAAAAATAAGTTCAGTATAATACTTTGATATACAAACATGTGTGAAAAATTTCAACACATATTTCAAACAATTTGAACCATTTTTGTGAGTTAGAAATTTTGCAGAAAACCAAAAACTGTATTTTCTAAAACTTGGTTTTTTCAAATGGAAATCCGATTTTTTCAAAACTCATCCAAATACAAAAACATGATATTTAAACAACTTTTAGGCATGTAATGTATGGATATACTCCAATATACATATAAAGATATATATCAATATTTTTGATATTAAATCCGAAAATATGTTTGTTTAAAACACAAAACTCCAAACACATGAATAGGCATATCAAAATAAGTTTGTCTAAGATATGAAGCATACATGTATATAGAACAAATCTAATATACATTAAATAATGTAAACTTGTATTGATACTATCTATTTATGAAAACCAAGATCGGTTAAACCAAAAACTGAAAACCAATAAACATGAAAACTTAAACAAGTGTGTGTTGTGAACTTGAGCATATCACACTATCTAATCTTTACACATGGATCTAAACACAAAACTAAACTATATACCGAAGTCTTCTTGACGAACTCCGTCTTCAAGCCGACTCGATCCAAATCGTGATCCACCAAGCTTGACTCTAACGAGTGCTAGATATGATCTTGATGCTCGGGCTCTTGAATCACCATGTGAGAAGCTCCAAAACACCTTTGTTGAAGCTAATCACCTACTAATATCTTGGTTAAGGATCTGAAACTAAACATCACAAGATTATTAGTAAACATAACTTCATGAGTTATTCATCATCAAAACTAGAGTGGAAGGCCTCTGGGCCAACAAAAATAACAGAGGTAATGCAAAGATATTCAATATTATATTCAATTATAGTTCAATGTGATATCCTTTACGGTGAATATCTTTAAAACTAACCAAATTTCTTCTGAATTTGATAGAATATAATGTATTGCTAATATAAAATTCTGTCCCTCTTGAAAATTAATGTTAGCTCTTCTGAAACCTTCAATTAAATTTGTAGTGTCTGATATAGTATTTACATTTGCTTCTTCTAAAGTTAAACTTGTAAAGTAAATTTTATCTTGAAGAATAGTGCGTGTAGTTGCACTGTCTGCAAGATACACGTCTTTACCACTCATCTTGATGCTCTAATAAAAATAAATTGATGATAATCAAATAGACTATTTTATTTAGTGATCATACTAAAAAAAATGAATAAACGAGACATAGATAACAAGATAACAGTACAAACAAAAGCAAATCTTATCGCTTTTGGATAAATCCATCACCGATCAGAAAGTCAAGTTTTTCACCCAAGTCCACAACGAAACTAGAATTTCCTAGTTTGTTATGTCATTTTCACCATCAAGATCAATGAAATTCATTTCTATATTCTTCCCTTTTCTTCGATGTTTGATAAAGATCCACTAAATGTTTCGATGTATGACATATACGAGACCAATGTTCCTTCATCCATACCTATAACAAACATCTTCATGATGATGATGTGCCATAACTTGCATTTCTTCTCTTTTTCTTGCTTTACCTCAACTTTTTTCTACTTCTTGTGGTGCAGTGTGCTTTGTAAGTGGAGCACAACGATTATGATTACAACTACGAAACCTGCCACGACCTCGTGCACGTCCACGTCCATGACCATGCCCACATTTGTGGGATGATGCTGCATTCACTTCAAAGGATACAATTCCATTCACTTCAGGGAATGGTGCAGATCCGTTTGGACGTAAATTATGATTTTTTATCAAAAGGTCATTATTTTGTTTGACATAACTAAGAGACATGAAATTAATTTAGAATACTTCTTTAATTTTCACTCTTGATATTGCTGCTGCTAGAGAAAATTTGAAGCACGAAAAGTAGAATAAGTCCTTTCTAACATGTCTTTTTCAATTATATTTTCTTTGCATAATTTTAACTTAGAGACAATTTTAAATAATGTAGAGTTGTATTCACTAAATGTTTTGAAATCTTGCAACTTCAGCTGCATCCATTTATATTGAGCTTTTATTAAAATAAAAGCTTTCTGATGATCATTTCTCTCTTTTAGATTAGTTCAAAGAGTTAAAGGATATTTTACCGTGAAATATTCAGCTTTCTGTCCTTCATTAATATAATGGCGAAGGAAGACTAAGGCCTTAACGTGATTCTGCTATGATGCTTTGTTTTCTTCTTTAATTGTCTTTTCAAGGTTCTTAGCCTCGAGATGTATCTCAGCATCATTAATCCATAATAGGTAGATTTTGCCTGAGATATCTAGAGCAATAAAATCAAGTTTTGCGATATTTGACATTTTGCAATCTATTCGTGTATAAATACAAATTTTAGTAAAAAAGATGGACAAAATTAAGAACATATATTGTGTGTGTGTGTGTGGATACAACACTATGTTCCCGCAATATAACTTTTAGTTTTATTTTGTAAAACATAAAGTTCTATTAAACTATATTATATGATAACATGCTTAGGTAAAAAAATAGATGTACCAATCAAAGTAAATTAAATTCCAATAAATACAGCCATCAAACTTCTTGAAATCACCTAGAGGGGGGTGAATAGGTAATAAAGCTAATCAATGCACTAATTTAAAAATGAGATGATGCAACGATCACTCAAAGTAAGATTAGAAGCCAAATACCCCGTGAAGGGCTCTGAACTCCTTCCTCGTGATTTCTCTAAATAAGAGTTTGAGGTGCACAATGCAATCTTATTGTGAGAGCATAGATCGACAAAATAAGAATGAATGAATAGAAAGCAAACAACACTAGTAAACCAATCGCAAACACAAAGATTTGTTTCGAGCTTCGAGCACCCAGCTCTACGTCCCTGCCTTCACCCAGAAGGATTTACAATCCACTAAGATGTCCACAAAGGACTTCTCACACAGGGAACCTCCACTGAGGATTTTGGGTAATGCAACAAGGAGAACACACCTCCTCTCTCCAACCTCCACACAAGAGGCAAAGGAACAAAGCCTAAACACAATCCAACAGCCACCTCACCACAAGAGGGGTATCAACAAGCCAACAAGCCAAGGCAACCACCTCACCACAAGAGGGGTATCAACAAGCCAAGGCAATCACCTCCTCTACACAAGAGGAACAACAAAATGAATCAAAGTTTACAACTTAGTAATCTAAAAGATCACAAACTTTTCTTTCTTACAATAGACAAAATCCTATGGATAGGATAGATCTAATAAGCTCAAGTGTGAGAAAAATCAAAAGGAATGGAAAATAAATACTCAAAGAAAATCCTTGGGAAAACTAGAGATATGGATGAAGAAGATGAACCAAAAACACTTTTCCCAAAATCACTTTTCTTTGATTTTCCAAACCCTAGAAAAACACCAAATCAAATGCATACTTTAAATCCCAAAACTCTCTTTTCAAAGGCAGCAAAAACTTTATAGAGATTAGAATTAAAGCTCTTAGAAAGCTTGTCTAAAACAGCCAAGAGAAAACCCATTTATATAGCCATTTGAAAATATATCCGTTGGTAGCCAGATAAGGTCAGTTTTGACCTTCTAGTCGACCGGCCGGTCGATCGGCCAACGGTCGAATTTTGACCGTTGCCAATTATCGGTCGACTGCCCGGTCGACCGGTAAAAGCCTTCGGTCGACCGCCCGGTCGACCGCCCTTACCCGAGAGCAAAGGAACTTCAGTCGGTCGACCGTGCGGTCGACCGGTCTAATAGACTGGAAACATGCACACTCTTGTGCACATCAGTCGACCGGGACGGTCGACCGACCCCTAGTCTGGCCGACCGTCCAGTCGACCGCCAGCACAAAACAGGCAGCGAGAAAGTATAAGAAAACTGGTCTTTTTGATTCAATTAAAATCCCATAAATTCATATTAATTTCACAAAAATAAGTTCTTTAAAATACTCTGAAGTGCAAATATGTGTGATCAAAATTCAACACATATAACAAATATTTTGAACCATTTTTGTGATTTAAAAGTTAAGCTTAAAACCGAAAACTGTATTTTCTAAAACTTGTATTTTGAAATGAAAAATCGTTTTCTCCAAAACATGTATAGATACAAAAATAAGATATTGAAACTCTTTTGAAAGCATAGAGTGCATGGATAAAATTTAATACACATGAAGGATATTATATCTATGTTTTTGATATGAAATCCAAAACCGATTAAATGAAAACCAAACATATAGAAACTTGTGTGTGTGTGTGTGTGTGTGTGTGTGTGTGTGAACTTGAGCATATTATCACTATCTATCTTACATAAGGTCTAAACAACATAAACCGAAGCCTTCTTGTAGAACTCTATCTCCAAGTCGACTCGATCCAAACATGATCCAACGAGTTAGACTCCAACCGAGTGCTAGATTTGATCTTGATGCGCAAGCTCTTGAATCAGCACGTGTAAGCTCCAAAACACCTCTGTTGAAGCTATATACCTACTAAGATCTTGATAGATAACTGAAATTAAATAAGCATAAGATCATTAGTAAACTATAACTACATGAGTTAATCATCATCAAAACTAGAGTGATGGGCCTTGGGCCAACAATCTCCCCTTTTTTGATGATGACAAAACTCATGGAGTTATATATGCATGGATTAAAGTTAAGCTTCATAGAAGCTCCCCTTAACTCATGCATAGCATAAACAATAAGGATATTCAATGATGTGTATAAGGTAAACACAAATGTATATGCATAAACAGGAATTAAAAACATGCATATAAACTCAAAAAACATTTCTCCAAATTTCTCTCCCCCTTTTTGTCACTCATCAACAAAGGGGTGAAAACAAATCAAACAATAAGATATATAGAGAAGATGTTATACTTCCCTTGCAAAGAAGCTCCCCCTAAAGAAATACTCATGAAAACGATGCATAAGCTTGTATAGGATACCAATTTTTAAAAAATTGTCATTAAGGATAAAATCAAGCTTAACATAACATGATTCGTGCTTTAAGATATAAAGATATAATAAGCACAATCAAAGCACATATATATGTATGAAAATTTAAATACCAATCGAAATTGATACTATTTGAAGTTAAAGCATACATATATAAAAACAAATATGAGTATACAAAATAAATGTCAATTGAGATACCAATTGAAAACACAATAATGAACAAGTGTATAACTCATACTCCCTACAACCTTTTCATGCACATGTTTAAATAGATTTTCAATAATGCATACAAGGCATGGTCTCCCAACCAACCGCCCTTGGATGGAAGGGATTTTCAAGAATAAGATGTGAAAATAGTTTAAGCATAATTGAAAAATCACTTCCAAAATGAAGAATTATATAACTAATTTTATGATAATCTTGAAAACTAGTACGAAGTCCTTCAAGTAAGGAATAAAATAAGAATATATTTCATGAAAAACATATAAGTCACATGATCATCAGCACTCAAAATCTATAAAGCACATATCATACTCATGAAAACAAAATCATGAGAAAACATCAAGTAAAGTGAGTGTATAAAAGTTATGTGAAAAACATAATCATGAAAGTAGGCAATAAGGCTCATAAAAAAATAAAAATCATCAAAATTTAATTTTTATTTAAAATAATACCAACTTCAAGACATATGTATGTTTTGTCAAAACCAAAGGTGTACATACATATCAAAACACAAATGAAATGAGTCCAAGATAAAGATTTGCATGAAAAGCAAATGATTCAAGGTTATATATGTATATCCAATAGTTATGGCAAAATTAATGTATACATGAAGCTAAAACATAAACATGAAAATATGCACAAAAATAGTGAATACAAGTCAAATGCAAGAATCATCAAAATTAGGCTATATAAGTATATCCAATGGGTACAAATGAGCAATTTGGCACAAACATATAAGAATCAATTTTGGCTCATTAGCCGTACAAATATGTACACAAGTTTTAATGAAAACTAACATCTAAACATGTAATCAAAACATGAAGCATAAAACAAACTCATAAACATACATATGATCATTATGTAAATGCACATGCATTAGATCTATGATATACACAATAGCTAAAATAAATGTGAGAACATAAAAGTATAAGTCCATGTTAAACATGGGTGTTATGCATATCACGAGTCTAATTATCATGACATTTAATATACTAATCATGAAATATCAAAACATGCTAAAAATAATAATGAAAGCATGTAAACATAAATGGGAGTAAGAGATCATTACCAAAAATCATGAGGGCAAATCTCTAGGCTCCAAACCAAGGTGGTCTCCCACCAAAACTCCCCTTGAAAGTGATGCATCCAAATTTGTCCTCTTTAAGCTCGGAACGCATCCACCTCAAGGCATTATTACTCTCACGTCAAGCAAGAGCCCACACCTACATCAAATAAAATAGGAGTGGTCTTTGGTACCCATACTCTTTTAGGTCCATGAGGGTTAGCTCCTTTCCTAACCTAAACAAATTTATTTGCTAAATTAGAATCATGTATCCTATCATAATAAAATTTAGCAAGGTGACCCTTACGGTCACAATGTGCACAGCATACATGTGAAAATGGATATGATCATGGTGTAAATGAGGTGTATGCCGTGAATGATGTGCATGAATATGTGGTGCATGTTTCTTGCGAAACATGGATTCCAATTTCTTGTGATTCATAGCACATTGGCTCAAAGTGAAGCCTAAACAATCAACAATTTTCTTTAATAAATATATTTCATTTTCAATTTTAGAAGAGGATATGGAGCATGCAGTAGAAACATTTGAAGATGAAGATGTAGTAGCTTGGCAAACATGAGATCTAATTCACTTTTCAAAGATTCTTTTTTATTTATAACCAACTCCAATTCTTTTGAAATAAAATAAATTTCATTTTTCAAAGAATGGTTATCTTTTAAAACAAAATCTAATTTTAAAGATAAAATCTCATTTTTCTTCAAAACACCATCACAATCAATTTTACTTATTAAAATCTTATTTTCTTTTAGGGCAAGATCAAGTTGGGATTTCAATGAGTCCCTTTCATTTGAAATCTCATTCTTTTCTTGCAAAACCAAATCAACCTTAGAAAGTAATTTTTTATTTTCTTCTTTTAATATAGAATCTTTATTTTTCAAAACTTTATATTTTGAAGGCAATTTTTCACTAACTATAGATGGTTCTTCATATTAAGCATGAGAATCTATATAATCACCACAAGAAGAACTAATACTATTTTCTAGTTGAATATCCGAATATACCTCAAGGGAGTCATTCTCTTGGACCATGAAGCAACGTTGGTTGGATTCTTCTCCATCAGATTTTTCTTCCATATTGATTTGCGTTTGAAGCTCGGGAGATGTCAATATGTTCCACACTGCAAAGGAGGAATCATAATGAGAAACCATATTTAAATATCCTTTGTTAAGAGATTTTCTAAGTGCCTTTAGGGCTTGTACATTAGCCTTTTTATGCTTGCTATTTTTAAGGTAAGATTTCTTGGTAATGGCAAGATAAACTTGCCAACCTATGGCTTTTAAATACCAAGTCATTCTAACCTTTCATATATCAATTTTAGAGATATCAAACATAGAAGGGTCATCCATGAGAGCAAACTATAAGTGTTCAAATACAAAATGTAGATTAGCAATCCAAGATCTCACTCCTAAGTGGTTAAACCTAATATCAAGAGCGTACTCTCTGATACCAATTGAAATCACCTAGAGGGGGTGAATAGGTGATAAAGCTAATCAATGCACTAATTTAAAAATGAGATGATGCAACGATCACTCAAAGTAAGATTAGAAGCCGAATACCCCGTGAAGGGCTCTGAACTCCTTCCTCGTGATTCGTTTAAATAAGAATTTGAGGTACGCAATGCAATCTTGTTGTGAGAGTATAAATCGACAAAATAAGAATGAATGAATAGAAAGTAAATAACACAGGTAAATCAATCACAAACACAGAGATTTGTTTCGAGGTTCGAGCACCCAATCCCTGCCTTTACCCAGAAGGATTTACAATCCACTAAGACGTCCATAAAGGACTTCCCACACAGGGAACCTCCACTGAGGATTTTGGGTAATACAACAAGGAGAACACACCTCCTCTCTCCAACCTTCACACAAGAGGCAAAGGCACAAAGCCTAAATGTTGGTCCCGAGATGATGCCAAGTGTGGATCTAAAATACAATGTCAACACTCACACAAGGATATTAGCGTTAAAGAAATAAACGTACTTGCAATAAGGAAAATAATCATAGAAAAGTTAAGCAAACGCAAACACGAGTGATTTATCCTGATTCGGTCCTCGTGACCTACATCCAGTCCCCAAGCCACCCGCTTGAGATTTTCCTTTATCCTTTGACTTTGTGCACCCAAAATCAACACCTTGTATCCCACTTGACAAATCTCCTTTGCCAAATGTATACAACTCTTCTTACAACCAAGAAGACCACAACACCTTGTACAAACTCTCTTCAACCCGAAGACTCTCTTGTACAATGCTTCCTTTGAGTGATTACAAACTTTCCTATAAGCCTTGAATTAGTATGTGATCGTGGACAAGGGCTATTATAGGTGGACTTTCAGAAATCTTCAGTTTGGAGTGGGAATTTGGTGAAGAAACAGAAAGTGAAAAAATAATTTTCAGAGAACCAGTATTTTGGCAGAGTTTTGGTCAGAAAACTATTAATTTTAATTAGTGTCTTTAACCTAAGATAACAACCCTATTTATAGCTGAACTCTATGGTTAGTTAGGGTAGTTATCAGGTCCATTTTGAATATTTAAACGTTGGATAATGTTGAAGGAAACACCAGAAAATAGAAACTGTTCAACTGTCAGAAACTGCCATTAGTCGACTTGAGATATGAGTTAGTCAACTAGGGTAGGCAAATTTCACTGGGTTAGTCGACTAGGTCAAGTTGAAATCAAAAGACAAGTTTCTGGAAATTGAAACTAGTCGACTAGAGGGAATTATAAGTCAACTATACAAGTCTATTAGTCGACTATATATACTGTTAAGTCGACTAATAGTGAAAAACAGAGAGTTGGGATCTTTTAGGACAAAAAGCTAGTTGACTAGGAAAATTTACAAGTCGACTATACCATGTGTAAGTCGATTATAAAAGAGTATAAGTCGACTAATAGGCTATAATGTGTGTGTGTTTCAAGGCTTTTAACATGCTATCAATAATTACAATACACATTATTATCAACTCTCTTTGGGAAGTCTTGATCATGTAGAACTCTTGAATAGGCTTGAGATAGAGCTCCATATGATATGGCTTCACAAATGTATCATCAAAAGTAGGTTCCAACATTCTCCCCCTTTTTGATGATGACACTTTGTGTGCACAAATGCTCCCCCTGCAAAAAATAAGTTATATGTTCTCCCCCTGCAGAAAATGGGTTATAACAGATATAAAACACTTGTGTTCTCCCCTGCAACAAATATATCATAACATGTATATATATGATAAATATTTGAAGTATTGTTCTTATCAAACTTCTTATATGGTACCTGAAAGATAAACATTAGATGGTACCAATCATTATAAGATCAAAGCATTAACCTTTAGGAGACCAAACCTAATTTGAATTTGGTTTCCATCTGTTTGTATACACATAATTGCATGAATTACATATATCATGTATGTATGATGCAATATAAGTATTTTTATCAATAATTCTTAAGTTTTTAGGAATCCATATAAACTTGTTCTTAATTCTTTTTGAACTAATATCAGACTTTCTTTTCACAAAAGAATTATATGGATTACTAACATATGAAGATTTTTCAAAAAATCTAAGACCATAATGATTATGTGACATCTTTTGATATGATAATAAATCATTCAAATTTTCTTTTCCTTGATTAAATTTAGTCACATTTTTCAAAATCTCTTCATATTTCATTTTGAAAACTAACATGTCTTTATCTAAAATAGAAATTCTTTCATTTAAAGACATAGTTTCCTTTTTAAGCAAAATATTTTCTTTATGAACTTCTCATTATCCTTTTCAATGATGATATCACTTTTTCAAAATCATCTTTTCTAGAATTTATAAAAGAAACTTGAGAGACATAACATGAATTTTCTTTGAAAAGTTTTTCATTTTCTTTTGATAAAACTTTATTCTTCATTTTTTTCATTCTTTAGATCATTGAATAATTCATGGAATGCATTTAAAAGTTCAGTATATTATACCTCATCTTCTTCTAGCACAATGTAACAGATGTTGGCATGTTCATTGGCATCTTCTTCGTCAGAGGAAGAGGAATCACTGTTCTCCCATGATGCTTGGTAGTCTTTCTTCTTTCTGAACTTTTTGCTCTTGAATTTACCTTTATTTTTGAGCAATGGGCAATCCTTCTTCATATAACCTATTTTATTGCAATTAAAACATTTAAACTTACCTTACTTCAAGAACTTTCTGAACTTTCTTGAAAGCATTGCCATCTCCTCTTCATCGTCATCTGAATTGTCCGTGTCGGAGGATGCATGGAAGGCAAGTTCTTTCTTCTTTGAGAGAGACTGTTGTTCATCCTTCTTTCTGTCTTCGAGTTGCACTTCATATGCCATTAGATTACCAATAAGGTTTTCTAACGACATTGTTGAGAGATCATTCGCTTCTTCTATTGCAGTTGTCTTCTTCTCCCAATTTGGTGTGAGTGCACGAAGGATCTTGCGAACCTTTTCAACTTGGTGTATTCCTTTCCAAGGGATGCTAAGGAATTGGTTATGTCGGTGAATCTTGTAACCATTTCTGAGATGGTTTCATTCTCCTTCATTTTGAATAGTTCAAACCTGTGGATAAGAACAGAAATTTTAGATTCCTTAACTTATTTGTGCCTTCATGTGTTACCTGTAGAATGTACCATATTTGATTTGCAGAAGTGGCTGTTGACACACGGTTGAATTCTTCTTGGTTAAGGCATAGAATAAAGCATTCATCGCTTTGGCATCAAGGTTCGCATTCTTCTTTTGATCATCACTCCAAGCGTTGTAGTTGGTTGTCGGCTTGGTGTACGGTGCTTCTACTATATTCCAAAGTTCGTGGTTGAGCGATTGCAAGTAGATTTTCATTCTACACTTTCAATAGTTATAGTTGGATCCGTCAAATAGTGGTGGACGTTGTGTAGAATGTCCTTCTTTGAATTGTGACGAAGGGAACTCCGTTGCCATCCTAGTATGTTGTCGACTGGATATGCATGGCTCTGATGCCAATTGTTGAACCCGCTCTGATACCAATTGTTGGTCCCGAGATGATGCCAAGTGTGGATCTAAAATACAATGTCAACACTCACACAAGGATATTAGTGTTAAAGAAATAAACATACTTGCAATAAAGAAAATAAATCACAGAAGAGTTAAGCAAACGCAAACACGAGTGATTTATCCTGGTTCGGTCCTCGTGACCTACATCCAGTCCCCAAGCTACCCGCTTGAGATTTTCCTTTATCCTTTGACTTTTTACACCCAAAATCAACACCTTGTATCCCACTTGACAAATCCCCTTTGCCAAATGTATACAACTCTTCTTACAACCAAGAAGACCACAACACCTTGTACAAACTCTCTTCAACCCGAAGACGCTATTGTACAATGCTTCCTTTGAGTGATTACAAACTTTCCTATAAGTCTTGAATCAGTATGTGATCATGGACAAGGCTATTATAGGTGGACTTTCAGAAATCTTCACTTTGGAGTGAGAATTTGGTGAAGAAACAGAAAGTGGAAAAACAATTTTCAGAGAACCAGAATTTTGGTAGAGTTTGGTCAGAAAACTATTGATTTTAGTTGGTGTCTTTAACCTAAGATAACAACCCTATTATAGCTGAACCCTATGGTTAGTTAGGGTAGTTATCAGGTCCATTTTGAATATTTAAACGTTGGATAACGTTGAAGGAAACATCATAAAATAGAAACTGTCCAACAGTCAGAAACTGTCATTAGTCGACTTGAGATATGGGTTAGTCGACTAGGGTAGGCAAATTTCACTGGGTTAGTCGACTAGTATTTGAACCAAGTCGACTAGGTCAAGTTGAAATCAAAAGACAAGTTTCTGGAAACTGAAACTAGTCGACCAGAGGGAATTATAAGTCAACTATACAAGTCTATTAGTCGACTATATATATTGTTAAGTTGACTAATAGTGACAAACAGAGAGTTGGGATCTTTCCGGACAAAAATCTAGTCGACTAGGAAAATTTACATGTCGACTATACCATGTATAAATCGACTATAAAAGAGTATAAGTTGACTAATAGGCTATGATGTGTGTGTTTCAAGGCTTTTAACATGCGATCAATAATTACAATGCACATCATTATCAACTCTCTTTGGGAAGTCTTGATCATATAGAACTCTTGAATAGGCTTGAGATAGAGCTCCATTTGATATGGCTTCACAAATGTATCATCAAAAGTAGGTTCCAACACTAAACACAATCCAACAGCCACCTCACCACAAGAGGGGTATCAACAAGCCAACAAGCCAAGGCAACCACCTCACCACAAGAGGGGTATCAACAAGCCAAGGAAATCACCTCCTCTACACAAAAGGAACAACAAAATGATTCAAAGTTTATAACTTAGTGATCTAAAAGATCACAAACTTTTCTTTCTCACAATAGACAAAATCCTATGGATAGGATAGATCTAATAAGCTCAAGTGTGAGAAAAACAAAAAGGAATGGAAAATAAATACTCAAAGAAAATCCTTGGGAAAACTAGAGATAAGGATGAAGAAGATGAACCAAAAACACTTTTCTTTGATTTTCCAAACCCTAGAAAAACACCAAATCAAATGCAAACTTTAAAGCCCAAAACTCTCTTTTCAAAGGCAGCAAAAACTTTATAGAGATCAGAATTAAATCTCTTCGAGAACTTGTCTAAAACAACCAAGAGAAAACCCATTTATATAGCCATTTGAAAATATATCCATTGGTAGCCAGATAAGGTCAGTTTTGACAACGGTCGAATTTTGACCGTTGCCAACCATCAGTCGACCGCCCTGTTGACCGGTAAAAGCGTTCGGTCGATCGCCCTTACCCGAGAGCAAAGGAACTTTAGTCGGTCGACCGTGCGGTCAACCGGTCTAATAGGCTGGAAACATGTACGCTCTTGTGCATATCGGTCGACCGGGCGGTCGATTGACCCCTACTCCGGTCGACCGTCCGGTCAACCGCCAGCACAAAACAGGCAGGGATAAAGTACAAGAAAACTGGTCTTCTTTTGATTCAATTAAAATCCCATAAATTCAAATTAATTTCACAAAAATAAGTTCTTTAAAATACTCTGAAGTGCAAATATGTGTGATCAAAATTCAACACATATATCAAACATTTTGAACCATTTTTGTGATTTAGAAGTTAAGCTTAAAACCGAAAATTGTATTTTCTAAAACTTGTATTTTGAAATGAAAAATCGTTTTCTCCAAAACATGTATAAATACAAAAACAAGGTATTGAAACTCCAATCATAGAGTGCATGAATAAAATTTAATACACATGAAGGATATTATATCTATGTTTTTGATATGAAATCCAAAACCGGTTAAATGAAAACCAAACATATAGAAATTAGTGTGTGTGTGTGTGTGTGTGTGAACTTGAGCATATTATCACTATCTATCTTACATAAGGTCTAAACAACATAAACCGAAGCCTTCTTGTAGAACTCTATTTCCAAGTCGACTCGATCCAAACATGATCCATCGAGTTAGACTCCAACCGAGTGCTAGATTTGATCTTGATGCGCAAGCCTTTGAATCAACACGTGTAAGCTCCAAAGCACCTCTGTTGAAGTTATACACTTACTAAGATCTTGATAGATAACTAAAATTAAATAAGCATAAGATCATTAGTAAACTATAACTACATATGTTAATCATCATCAAAACTAGAGTAATAGGCCTCTGGGCCAACACTTCTTATCTATAAAAAATTTTCATAATTTTGATCTTTCAAGTTTATTAAAAAAATTCAACAACTAGGATTTTAAAAAAAAAAATTTCAAAATTGTAGCTGTACTTTTAAAAAAATTAGACGAATTTTAAGAAGAAATTTATAAAATCTATAACTTGCTTGTATAAAATCAAAACTAAGTATATGACCTTTGTATAGAAAACTCCAGTTTACTTTCATATGAAATTAGCTTTATTCAAAAAAATTCTAAATGGATGAAAATGTGCAATGAAAAAGTTAGTAGATGTCATTTTTGATCTAATGCCAATCTCAACAATTCATGGACTAACTTTAAAATAAAATTGATTAAAAATTATTTTAGGAAAGAAATTACAAAAAATTATATTCCTTGATCCTACCTTAATCCAACGTTACTTAGAGCGCTTGTGCTGATAACGTATTATAAAACTAACAAAAACTTAGAGAAATAAGAAGAGAAAGTCAAGTGAAATTATTCTCCAGCTTTTTTGATTCATCTTTGTAACCTCTATTTATATGCTAACGTAAGCATAGGTGACAAGAAAGAAGATGGACCACTAACTCATGCATTCACAACATGCATTTACAAGAAAGAAGGTGCAGAGGTATGATAGTGATCTAATGAGAAAGCTAACTTATGTGAGAAGATGAGAAAGGAGCATCAAAACTGTCGTAGCTTCTGGGTGGTTGAGATTATATTTGGAGAAAATAAAACTAAAATTCAAAAACTAAATTACTCAATCTAAAACTAAGTTAACTAACCAAAAAGCTAATCTGACGACTCCTGTGATCCCTTCTCATCTTCTCACCTAAGTTAGTTTTCTTACCAGTTCGCTACTCTCTCTCTCTCTCTCTCTCTCTCTCTCTATATATATATATATATATATATATATATATATATATATATATATATATATATATATATATATATATATATATTATATATATATATATATATGTATATGTACCTTAGTCGCTAGCTGACAGGCTCTCTCAGCTGGCGGTGACGTGGCGGCATCTTAACCCCACATTATGCTGAGATGAGAACTCCCGATTTGTCAAACAAGGAGGGACTTTTTTTACAAAAGTCCCACCTTTTTCTCCCCTTCTCTCTCTCTCCCCCTCTCTCTTTCCCTCTCAGATCTCACCACGATCTCACCCCAAGCTCCCTCTCCCTCTCTCTTAAATCTCGTCGCCATCCTCTCGAGTTCTCCCACAAATCTTGCCGCTGTCCTCTCGAGTTCTCCCCCAAATCTTGCCTCAAATTTTCCCACAAATTTCACTGCCATCCTCGAGGTCACCTCGGCCCTTGTCTATCACCTCCATGAGCTCCATGGGGTCCATGGGCTCCACAAGGATAGAATGTGAAGCATACTAGCATGTTGCATTCTTAAGTGAGGTTGTGCTATCAAGTAGTTTTGACAGAGAGTGGCAGTATTGAAGCTCAATTTGAAGGTGGGCATACAGCAGAAAGAGCAACAAGTTCACAGTGAAAAGTGTCTCTTTCCATCGTGTCCTTGAATAGATCAAAATCAAGCCCGACGTCATCGCATACAACATTCTTTTCAGGGCCTGTGTGAAAAAAGCGATGCAGATGCCACCCGTAAAGTACTCGATGAAATGCACTCCGACCATGGTCGCAGTGGACTTTTTCTATAATTCTTGTTGTAATTTTTGATGTAATTTTTGTTGTGTAATTTTTATTGTAATTTTCTCCAACATCTTCCCCAAATTAAGAATTTATTTATGTAATTTTTATTGCTCTTTGTATGAAAGCCTTGTAATTTTGTTGCTCTTAAGAAATGCCCAATCCTATGATTCTCTTGTGCTAAGGGATGCACACAAACTATTTGAAAAAAAAATGTCCAAATAGAATGTGAAGCATACTGATATGTTGCATGCTTAAGTGAGGGTGTGCTATCAAGTGATTTTGACATAGAGTGACAGCATTGAAGCTCAATTTTGATGGTGGGCTCAGCAGAAAAAATAACAAGTTCACAATGGAAAGAGTCTCCTTCCATCGTGTCATTGAATTGATCAAAATCAAGTTAGACGTCACTGCACACAATATTCTCTTTCAAAGCCTGTGTGAAAAGGACGATGAGGATGCGGCCCACAAAGTGATCGACGAAATGCACTACGAACAGGGTCGCAATGCACTGCTATCAGGGCCGCAGTGAACTTTTGATGTAATTTTGATATAATTTTTGATATATAATTTTTGTTGTAATTTCTCAACCAGCTCCCCCAAATTGAAAAGATATTTGATGTAATTTTTGTTGCTCTTTGCATGAAAATATTGTAATTTTTGTTGCTCTTGAGAAATGTCCAATCCAATCTCCCAAATTGAGAATATATTTACATTCAATCAAAGGCTGTACAAAGAGGAAAATAAAAATACACCACCAATACACCATCACTCTCTGCCTACACCAACGAATCACCACCAAACTAACATCTTCACCGACATACCTCCTTCAAAAAGATTAATCGCCTTTAAGGAGCCGATAGGGAGGCACCGACATCGATGGGTCGGATGCAAGCTTGTCAGGGCAGTGACGACATCGATGGGGTGGCGGAGAGCTCCATAGGGCGGCAGAGAGCTCGTCAGGGCCACGGTGGGTGGCGACGAGATTTGGGGGAGGAGGCTGAAATCGGGTGGAATCGAGAGAGAGAGAAGAGAGAGACTAAGCTGGGGAAGAGAGAAAGGTTTATTTGGGAAGAGAGGGGTTTATTGGGTGGAAAGAGGGGTTTATTGGTAAAAAATCACAGTTCTCATCTCAGCCCTGATATGGGGTTAAAATTGAGCCACAGCATTGCTAGCTGAGAGAGTCTCTCAGCTTGCGGCTGAGCTACTTTTTCTCATAATATATATATAAGTAATGATGTGTTGAGAAAGCTAGCTTACGTGAGAAGATGAGAAAGGAGCATTGGAACTGCCGGATTAGTTTCTGGGTGGATGAGATTAGATTTGGAGGAAATAAAACTAAAACCCAAAAACTAAATTAATCAACACAAAACTAACTTGACTACCCAAAAACTAATCTTAATCACCAAAAAATAATCTTACGGCTCTTGTGCTCCCTTCTCATCTTCTCACCTAAGCTACCTTTCTCATCGATCACCACTATATATAGAGAGAGATAAATGTACCTCAATCGTCAGCTGAGAGACTCTCTCAGCTGGCGGCGATGTGGCTGAATCTCAACCAGAAATCCTGATCACAACTCTATCATGATCACAATATTTTTGTGGGACTGCTACCATGGTCGCAGTCTTTTTGATAGTCGCAGTATTTTGTGAGGACTGTTACCATGGTTACAGTGCTAATTAGAATTAGAATATTTGAATTTTTTAGGATTGCGACCAGATCGCAGTGTCAGCTGAAAGAGTTCTCTCAGTTTGCGATTGAGGTACATATACATCATATATATATGTGTGTGTGTGTGTGTGTCCACACACACACACACACATATGTAGACACACACACACATATACATATGTATTAGTACTAATTGTAATTATTTCTTACTTATTTGATCATATAATAATATTTGCTAACTAACAAATTATCAAAATGCATCGTTGGTTATCATGGACCGAGTTTGGCTTTATAAGAAAAGCTTGGACTTTAAAAACATAAATTCATCACAGCATCATAAAGCCTGAAGCAGGTGGCTGTTCCTCGTCTATTGTTTTCCTTGAAGTATTTGGTAACAAAGTTTTTTCTGGTGATGCTTCTCAGTTCTCTTTGTTTGAAACATTCAATAACTAAACTGAAAATGGTTGAAGTTCTTTAACTCTTTATAATTTTCAGAAGTGTAGAAAATTCTGAAACTTGCGTTAAATGCCAGTCACATTCCTCGAAAATGTGAGAAAAGTTGTTCATGTAACGTAACAATTTTGCTCTCTAAATTATGGTTGTATCTACATATCTTAGTAGAAAATTTGGATATTTTAGCATATATACATACAACCATTTTATGTATTATGGCTTTTGGGGCAATTGGAACAAACGCCGTAGTTGTAACTGGGTAGTAAGTCATTTACGAATTACGGAGTTTTACGCGAAACAAACTGTAAATCACCTAGAGGGAGGGTGAATAGATGATAATGCTAATCTAGTGAACTAAATGCGCTAAATGCGGAAGCTTAAAACAAATTTGCAATCACACTTAATACAACCAACAAGTGTAGCTGAATACCCCGTGAAGGGCTTTGGACTAACTCCTCTTGATTCCCCTAGATATGGGTTGAGGTGCTATATGAAGCTCTTGTGGTTAAGTATAAGTGAGGCACACACAAATAACCAAGCATATAAGGATGATAAGCAATATGAATATATGCAAGGCACAACACAAGTAAATATGATATGATGTGAATGATGCTTTGCACAAATAAAAGAGAGAGGGTTAGAGAGACAATAAATCAAACGCAAACACAAAGATATGTTTCGAGGTTCGAGCCCCTAGCTCTACATCCCCGCCTTCACCGAGAAGGATTTCTAATCCACTATACTCCCACCGAGGGAACCTCCACTGAAGAGGATTTGTTACAACAAAGGGAGTACCGAACTCCTCTCTCAAACACCGCCTCACAACCGAGGGGTAGGCCCATAGCCAAACAACAACCAACACCTCTACCGAAGAGGGTTTACAAACCAAACTCCACCTCTCACTAGAGGGAGCAAACCACAAGCCTCAACCTCTACCAAAGAGGGAGCAAACACCAACCCAATACAATAACCTCAACCTCTACCAAAGAGGGAGCAATACAAGAAATCAAGGGTTTACAACAAGTGGTATGTCTCAACCACAAACCACTTTCCTTTTTCCACAAACAAAGATCCTAAATAGATTAGGATAGAAGATATAGCTCAAGTGGATATCAAGGTGTTTTTGGAAAGCAAATAACAAAGAAAAACTACTTGGAAAATCTCTTGTAGATGATAGAATTGAAAATCCAAAACAATATCCCAAAAACCTAGTTTTCTTTGATTTTCTAAAACCCTTGAAAAATAATAAAGATGAAATCTTTGAGGCTCTAAAACACTTTAAAACTTATTTTTAAAAACAGAGAATAGGGAATTTTTGCTCTTGAAAAACCTTAGCCAAAACCCTAAAGGATTGGGGTTTATATAGGCCAAATGATTAAGGAAAGAATAGTGTGAAGTTCTTGCACAAATATTTAACAAAGAAAGAAGGTTTAGATTCAACCTTAGGTGCTTTGATAACTTCACAATGTATTTAAGATGGTTAATATATCCTTTCCAGTCTCCGCTATAGCAATGGCTATACCGGGTCGATCCTCGAGGAGAGCTTGCAATGGAAGCGTTACGGTTGGTAGTGAAGATAGAAAACGAAGATTCTTCTTTGTCTTAAAGAATAAAGAATCAAATGAAAAAGAAATGAAAGAATTGGTGGCTTTGTTCATGATGGAAAATGAAAAGAAATCAAAACAAGATTGGCTTGAGAATTACAACTAAAAGAAAGAAGACTTTGAAGAAGACTTTAAAGATGGAGAAAACCATGACTAGCTAACCTTACTTCCTTGCTAAACTTACTAAACTCCGTGATGGTGAATGCGTGCCTCATGTTGATTCATTGGCAAAGATTTGTCTTGCGTGTTGGTCTAATTACTTTCCCACTTGGATGACGGGTGGTCATTCTTGGACTTGTCTTGTAGCCTCATAGATATCAATGGCCTACAAATTAGACTTTCAATAATGGAATCAAAGAGCTACACTCAAGGGATGCTAAGGAAGAAGATACAACATTCATTAATGGAAGTAAAGAAGTTGTACAACAAATAGCATATTGGTGATCCATCTCCATGTTCCATCAAGGCACTTGTTCTAGACAAGGCTCTAAATGAGGCACACATGAATCATATGGAGAATTACAACAAGATACTAGCCAAGCATGAAAGTAACCCATCGGAGAAGAGAAGACCATACAACTTGCAAGATTAAAGATAGCAATCACCCATGAGTTAGTAGTTAGCAAGGTAAGTTGTTAGCTAGCCATGAGAAGAAAGAATTAGCTACTAGCCATTACAAAAGAAAAGCAAAGCATGAATTAAAAAGCAAGTAAAGTAAAACTAGAAGTAAAGAAAGCAAGTAATACTAGAAAATGCTCAAGTAGAGAGAAGAGAATGGATGAATCCTTACTTCACAAGTTGTCACTCCTTGGTGTACACAAGCTTTCTCTCTCTTACAACTCTCTCTTTTGCAGAATTTCTAGGAGGAAGAAGATCTAGAGTACTACAAAAAATCCTACAAAAATACAAGCATCTAATCTCTAATCTCTCTTCCACGCTCTGTTGCGCAAGCCCTGGTCCTATATTTATAGCCTCAGAGAGAAGCATCTAGAGCCAGGTTGTTGGAGCAAAATCCGGAGCTCCAACAGACTTCAACTGCCGCAATTTGGCGGCAAAATCCCGGATTTTGCGGCTCAACTGAAGTTGTTGGGTAACAACTTTCTGGTACGAGTTTGTTACAAGGTTGTTATCCACGTGGCCTTCTAGAATCTTGAGCTGGCGCGTAGAATTCTCTGGATCCTGGGTTTAAACTTGGGCTCTCTTTGGGCTTGGAATTAATCTCTTTAATTATTGCTAATTAAAGTGATTTTTGGGCTTTCTCTCATTTCAGTTGTGGACCTGCAAAAATAGAGAGAAAAAGGATTAAAAATCATATTTTTATATACAATATGCATGGTATGGAAGTGGTAAAATATGCAAATATGTATAACAATCACACCCCCATACCTAGCTTTTGCTCGTCCTCGAGCAAAAAAAAAAAAAAAATCCTAACTAATTTATTACACCACTTTCGTAGGTGACACGATTGCACTGAGCACGTGCAACAAGCCGTTAAACCTCTAGGTTACCCTAGAGGAGGAGTGTTGTCTCCTGAGGGTTTTCAGCGGATTACACCCACAAAATCCATAAAGAAAAATAAAAGGGTTAGTGAAAATTTTTGATCCATGTTTTAAAGATTCTAACTTGAGCTATAGGTTTCAGGTTACCCTAAACTTTTTATTCTTCTTATAAGTGTCTATTTGGAATTTTGTTTTTAGCTTAGGTTAAGATTTTAGGGAAAAGATCAAAAACTAGATTTTGCATCAATCCTAGGATATATACATCTATAAATATGAAGGATCTTTCTTAGACTAAGTTCATTTATTTACTAATATATAAATATTTTTTTTTATTTACAATGTTTATTTATTTACATTTCCTTAGCATCCTTAGGCTTTCTAGTTTACCCTTGTAGCGAGCCTTTAACCGATGACTCCCAAACCGGACGGTCTTAGGGCACCAGATTAGAAAACATCCCTCGGTTTAAGGTCTCGAGTAAAAAAGGCCACGAAGGAATTTAAGGACTTAACCACCTTTAGGCGTGATCGGCAATGCTTCTTGAGGCACGGCTAACCAGCTTAGTCAGTGGCTAAGTATTATTATTTATTTATGTACATCTCTTTTTTTTTCTTTTATATTTTTTTTATTATATATATATGTAAATAAAATCACAAAGTCTTTGATTAATCCTTCAATATGTTTAATGTTTATATCTAAAGAAAGAATAAAATCTAGTAATTTTTCTAATCCTTTATTACTTAACCTAAAAATCTAACAAAACTCCTCTTTTCAACTTATAATTAGAAATCTTAATTTAGAGCTTCCTTAATCCCTAAATTTCAAGTTTGATTATTTAAACATGGATCAAAGAATTTCTTCTTTTTTTATTTATTTTTTTATATTTTTTAAAAGAAAAGTAAAATCTAAAAAGAAAGTAGAAAATCTCTAAAGAAAGGTAAAATCTAAAAGAAATAAAAACCTAAAAAGAAAGTGAAAAATCCTAAAAATAAAAGGCCTAAAAAGAAAGTGAAAAATCCTATGTTAGCATCTACCCCCCCATACCTATCTCATGCATTGTCCTCAATGTATGCAAGATAAAAGAATGCATGAAATAGATAAAAGGAACGACACTACTCCCTTCGTCGCTTTGGACCCGCGGTGGTGCTAGGTCCAGCCGACTGTGATCTCCTCAATGCTGCCTCCATACTATCTAGCCGAGAGGATTGCTCCTCTACCTTCTTCCTCAGCCTCACTTGTCCCCTAAAGATTTTCTTCATACCCTTCCAGATGGAGGACATGAAAGGTCGTGACTCTACTGGGGGATCCTGCCTCCAAAACTCAGGTTCATCTTCCCTCAAGACTCTCCTCAGAGGAGGACTCTACCGGGACATCTTCGGGCTGGACAGTAGGAGTTCAGACCGCGTGTAAACAACTATTATACGAACTGGTAGGTCTCTCAGGTGCAACAAACACTCGGTCGAATGAATCAAAGACACTGTCTGGTAGGAAAGTCCTACACAGACGTATAATCAAGATGGGGTGGGAGTATTTGGCACCACGTGTGCGTGAAGAGTTGGCTATGAGTGCGTAGAAGATGACCTTATTCAAACAAACCGTGTGTTGATGAGTCATTAAATCATGTATAATTTGCAACACAGGTCTGTTAAAGGATGATTGATGTTCTAGCCCTAAAATGTTGCGTTGGATCCAACATCCAACGCAATGAATATTTCTAAATGTGGTGCTAGCCTTCAGCCCACGATCCTGTTCAGTACAACGAGCCCCCATAACAGTCATATACTCAATCAATGGGAGAGGCTCGCTGTGTTGTGTGATGGTTGGAACATTAGTGATTTCCTCAAGAAGAGGAAGCGTGACAAGTAAGTTTCCTGTGGGCATGTGTACAGTAAACTGGTATGTTTGCAGATCAACCGATGCTTGGTCAATGTGAGTGTAAAACATTGTCACCAATTCGGGACAATAAAATGCATCGGTCTCAGAGTTGTCGTATACTAACGTGTACCAATTCCAAGCCCTAATTCTTTCTAGAAACACATACCCATAGCCATTTGCATCACTCAATATTCTTCCAAAATCTTTTTCAATGAAAATAGACGGTGCCATGATATGAATTAAGAACAAAGCAATAAAAAGAAGAGATTTGAATTCGAATCGCCCCGGAACTTGTGGGGGAAAAGTTCGATCTCTGCAGTGAGTACAGGAAGGTCTGAATAAAGATGTAGCACCAGATCGGCCACCAGTGCTTCAGATCGACTGGTGCAGAATTTTTCTGTGCGCAGGAGGCTTCAGGTTTGCCGCAGATTCTCGGCTGGGGCTGTGGTTTTGCGGCAGTAAAGAAGATTCAGAGGAAGAGACAAATTGCAGAGGCGGCGCTTTGAGAGAGAGTTGCAGATCTGAGGAGATTTTTGCTTGTGAGGGAGAAAGGTTAGGCAGAATTCCTATTTATAGGAAGGAAAAGCCAAGAGATTTCCAAATCTATCCCTAGGTCAAAAGGAATTTTACCAACTTTGGAATTTGTGGTTTTGGAAAGGGAGTTTTGACTCTTGGGAAGTTGGAGTGACCTAGGACTTTGAAATTTTGAAAGAAGGAGTTTTGAAGAAACCTAGGAACTTTAAAATTTAAAATTCCCTCATTTTTTTTTCTTTGTTTTTTTTATTTATTTACAAAATTACAAAAAGAAAGAAAAAAATATTTACAAAGATTATGTACAAGTGGGTTCACTGCCTGGGCTATCTTTTGGCCGTTTCCCGTCATTCCAGTGTGTTCTCTTCTCGGGTTTAATGGGAAACGTGTCGCATTATATTCTTAACCCTCGACATTTCCAGTTTCAATTCATTGTTGTCCATCCATATCTCACCATTTTGTTCACTCAAGAATTCCTCCTCACCACCTTCTTTATTCAGCACATCTTTTTTGTCCATTATTCAGAAATTCAAGCTCCTCTCCAAATAATTCTTCGAAACTCAGGTCAACATCCGGAAGTGGACAATCAGCAATCCTACCCCGAGTTGATTCATCTAGACACATGATCTCATCAGCAAATAGGTCTTCAAAGGATATATCAATCGGAGGTTCAGATACAGTCAGAGTTGGCTCATTGAAAGTGAAAATATCCAAATCAACTTTCCCCTGTTGAAAGGGTACTCGGATAAGAGAATCACCAGATTGTGACTCATGTTTTGGATCTTCACCTTCTTCCTCACAATTGTTACTAATGAAGCTAATCTCAAATGTTTGATCTTGTGTTTTACGAGGTTGTGTGTGGAAGACATTATGTTCATGAGTCATGTTACCAAAGGTTAACCTCATTGATCCATTCCGGCAATTAATGATGGCATTTGCAGTAGCCAGGAATGGTCGTCCCAAAATGACAGGAGTTTGAGCCCTTTGATTGGAATTTGACACAGGTTTTGTTTCAAGGACTACAAAGTCAACAGGATAAATGAATTCCCCAACTTTGACAAGGACATCGTGAATTTCCCCCTGGGGTCTAGTGACAGAGCGATCAGCTAATTGGATAGTCATTTGGGTAGGACGGAGATCACCTAACCCCAATTTGGTACACAGAGAAAGGCAGGAGATTGATGCTGGCCCCCAAATCAAGAAGTGCCCTATTGATTGTAGTCTGTCCTATGATGCATGAAATGGTGGGGCTCCCTGGGTCTTTGTATTTAACAGGAGTTAGACCATTGAGCAGCTCATTGATGGATGATGCTAGGAAGTCTTTTTTAGGGACTTGTGTTTTCCTCTTCTTGGTGCACATTTCCTTAAGAATTTAGCATATGATGGCACTTGTTGTATGGCATCAAGAAGAGGGACATTGATTTGGACCTTATTGAACATTTCTTTTATCTTCTCCATGTGAGCATTTGTCTTGGGATTCTTAAGCCTATTTGGAAATGGTACTACAGGCTTATAGGGTTGCTCATCTACCTTTTCTTTACCCTTGGTCTTGGAAGTGGATGGCTCTGTACTAGAAGATGGTTTATCAGAAGTTGGTTGCATTGGGACAGGAGGTGTTGGCTTTGGTACTGGATGAGATGATTGACTAGAAACCTTATTATCAACTTGTTTACCAGATCTCAGGGTATGAATAGTATGACATTGACTGGGTCCTGAATCTTCCACTTCATTCAAAGGGAAGTGATGTTTGGGATTTGGCACTGGCTGGCTTGGAAGCATACCTTTTTGTCTCTCATTAGCCAATTGCCCTAATTGGACCTGAATTTATTCATATCCTGTTGATAATGGTTCATCATTGAAGCTTGGGTCTTAGTTAAGGATTCTATCATTTTCATCAACTCTGATATTTTATCATCTGAATTGTTCTGGGGTGGATATTGATGATGTGGAGATTGGGATTGGTAGTGTTGGGGGTTTGGATAAGATTGTGATTGTGGTGGACCTTGAGATGGATGAACATATAGTGAATTATGATTGAAACTGGATGTGTGAGACTGAGCATTATATGGATGTGGAAGTGGTGGTCTATGATGCTCAGGACCAGACTGACTCCATGAAAATTTGGATGGTTCTGCCATCCTGAATTATATATGTTGGAGTATGGGGGTCTGGTAAAAGCTGCATTCATGTTCTCCTGATAAGATTGGGGCTGATACAAAGGACACTCCTCAAAGACATGGTTAGGTCATGACAGTAGGTGCAACCGGTTAATCACAGGCAATGGGTTGATCTGATTGACAACAGAATTTCCCTTTGACTCAAGCAGTTCTATCCTCTTCATCAATTGTGTGATCTTAGTTTCTGCAGCTATAGAGGATTCTATGGAATGTGTACCAGTTCTGGAAGTGGTGGGAGTGGATTTATCAGGACATGACTCCCACTGAATGGTTTTCTCAGGTAGGGTTTCAAAGAGATCCCACCCCTGATGTTCATTTTTCTTCAAAAATTCCCTTGACACATGGATTCAAGGAGGGTTTTTATTTGGTAATCTAGACCGTCGTAGATAATCTGACACAGACGCTATTTCTCTACGCCGTGATGAGGACATAGGGCTAGAAGGTCTTTGAAACGCTCAAAATATTTCAGAAAGGTTCTTTTGGGTCCTGCTTGAATTGCATGATATTCTTGCGCATTAGGGCTGTTTTGTGGATAGGATAGAATTTCTTAAGAAAGACTTTAACAAAATCCTCCCATGAAGATATGGAACAGATGGGAAGATTATAAAGCCATTTCTTAGCTAAATCTTTAAGTGCAAACGGTATGAACCGTAACCTAACAGCATCCTCAGTCAGCTGGGAAATTCTCATCATTTGGCATACCTCTTCAAACTCACGAATAAAGAGGTACGCGTCCTCAGACTCAAGACCATGAAATCGGGGAGTGTATTAATGAATTGCGGTTTTAGCTTGAAGTGATTTCCATTAGATTCGGGGAGAAGAATGCAAGATGGAAGGGAGGTGCGAATCAGATAAAATCGATCTTGAAGTGAGACGTTGTTTTCCATAATGTCAAGTGGTGTGTAAGTGCAAGTGTAGAAAGTCTAACAAGTCTTGCAGATTCTGAATCACGGAACCACTCTTGCATATACAGTCACAAACAACGTGCACCGATCACACCAGCGAAAAAGAAAAAATGAAAATAACAAATAATAAAAGAAAAATCAATCCAAGCTTCTAGGATTCCTGGACTTAGACGACTCCTAACTGATTAGATCGTCCACAGGAGTTTAGTGTAGACTTTGACTAAAAGCTAATCAGCCAGGAAAGGGCAAGGTTGGTGGGAGGTTTTCCGTCAGAGACGTTCCTTATTAAGTAACCAGCAACCTTCGGGCTTTCGGCCCTCAATCCCTTTCCTAGACACTGATTTTACAAAAGTCAATTTTAACACTTTTCCCCTTAGGATAATCTCCTAAGTGAGTCCGAGATGTCCCTAGAGCCAGCGTCTAGCAGATTTATTTAGAAGCTTAGGATTGTGAGTGCTTGGGAAAATGATTTGTGGGCTAAGAAAAGGGTGATAAAATTCCCACCTTATCTTTTTTATGGGTGATGCCCTTAAAGTTGATTTGTGCAAGTGTACGATATAACAAACAAGGTTCAGTCAAAGCTTAATTAAATCAAACAAAGAGTGAGTCCTAGTCTATATGCTATGCTTACGTACCTTGCCTCCAGCACTCTTCAACAGTAAATGTAAAGGAATTGAAAAGACACGTGCCTAGAGATGCAAATGTCTAAAAAAAATTTTTAACTTTGCAACAAATTTTTTACTGTTGATTAGCAGATATAAGGTGAAGCATACAAGATTTTAAGTATTGCAGCAGCTGTATTTTGCAGAGAAGCAAGCCCTGCAGAAAAGTGGTCAGTAGTCAACTCTTTCTTGCCGCAATTCTGCGGCAAAAACCCAGAATTTGCGGCAATTCAGAGGGATCCTGGTCTCTGCTTTCGAGAGCAGAGGCCCAGGTCCACTTATATGTTTCTGCAATGCAAAATTTCCTGTTTCTTCAACCTGTAATCTGCAACAGAGAAGAAGATTCGTTTAGTTCTTCACTTTAAAGAAAATCCATTGCTCTCCCGGCAACGGCGC
Organism: Agave tequilana; assembly: GCA_038442645.1. NCBI lineage: Eukaryota > Viridiplantae > Streptophyta > Magnoliopsida > Asparagales > Asparagaceae > Agave > Agave tequilana. The sequence goes on from JAVJIF010010594.1 coordinate 212,232, forward strand.
CAAAAATTGATTAAGGAAAGAATAGTGTGAAGTTCTGCACAAATATTTAACAAAGAAAGAAGGTTTAGATTCAACCTTAGGTGCTTTGATCACTTCACAATGTATTAAGATGGTTAATATATCCTTTCCAATCTCCGCTATAGCAATGGCTATACCGGGTCGATCCTCGAGGAGAGCTTGCGATGGAAGCGTTACGGTTGGTAGTGAAGATAGAAAACGAAGATTCTTCTTTGTCTTAAAAGAATAAAGAATCAAATGAAAAAGAAATGAAAGAATTGGTGGCTTTGTTCATGATGGAAAATGAAAAGAAATCAAAACAAGATTGGCTTGGGAATTACAACTAAAAGAAAGAAGACTTTGAAGAAGACTTAAAGATGGAGAAAACCATGACTAGCTAACCTTACTTCCTTGCTAAACTTACTAAACTCCGTGATGGTGAATGCGTGCCTCATGTTGATTCATCGGCAAAGATTTGTCTTGCGTGTTGGTCTAATTACTTCCCACTTGGATGACGGGTGATCATTTGGACTTGTCTTGTAGCCTCATAGATATCATTGGCCTACAAATTAGACTTTCAATAATGGAATCAAAAGAGCTACACTCAAGGGATGCTAAGGAAGAAGACACAACATTCATTAATGGAAGTAAGAAGTTGTACAACAAATAGCATATTGGTGATCCATCTCCATGTTCCATCAAGGCACTTGTTCTAGACAAGGCTCTAAATGAGGCACACATAAATCATATGGAGAATTACAACAAGATACTAGCCAAGCATGAAAGTAACCCATCGGAGAAGAGAAGACCATACAACTTGCAAGATTAAAGATAGCAATCACCCATGAGAGTAGTAGTTAGCAAGGTAAGTTGTTAGCTAGCCATGAGAAGAAAGAATTAGCTACTAGCCATTACAAAAGAAAAGCAAAGCATGAATTAAAAAGCAAGTAAAGTAAAACTAGAAGTAAAGAAAGCAAGTAATACTAGAAAATGCTCAAGTAGAGAGAAGAGAATGGATGAATCTTGCTTCACAAGTTGTCACTCCTTGGTGTACACAAGCTTTCTCTCTTACAACTCTCTCTTTTGCAGAATTTCTAGGGAGGAAGAAGATTTAGAGTACTACAAGAAATCCTACAAAAATACAAGCATCTAATCTCTAATCTCTCTTCCACGCTCTGTTGCGCAAGCCCTGGTCCTGTATTTATAGCCTCAGAGAGAAGCATCTAGAGCCAGGTTGTTGGAGCAAAATCCGGAGCTCCAACAGACTTCCAACTGCCGCAATTTGGCGGCAAAATCCCGGATTTTGATGCTCAACTGAAGTTGTTGGGTAACAACTTTTGGTACGAGTTGTTACAAGGTTGTTATCCACGTGGCCTTCTAGAATCTTGAGCTGGCGCGTAGAATTCTCTGGATCCTGGGTTTAAACTTGGGCTCTTTTTGGGCTTGGAATTAATCTCTTTAATTATTGCTAATTAAAGTGATTTTTGGGCTTTCTCTCATTTCAGTTGTGGACCTGCAAAAATAGAGAGAAAAAGGATTAAAAAATCACATTTTATATACAATATGCATGGTATGAAAGTGGTAAAATATGCAAATATGTATAACAATCACCAAACAGAAAACTAGCTGTTAGGCTGATCTGGCAGCCTGACAGGCTAGCGGTTGGCGGCCCGGCCGACCGCCAACGGTCAGAAATATGACCGTTGGGCAAACCCGGTCGACCGTCTGGCCGACCGCCCAGATACAGAGAGCAAAGCTCTCTGGTCCGGTCGGCTGCCGGCCGACCGTTCCTGTGTCTGTCAAACGTGCACAAGCCTGTGCACGTCGGTCGACCGCAAGGGTCGACGGCCTTTGGTGCGGTCGACCCGTGCGGTCCACCGACCTGGCCTGTCAGCCACAGTCTGGGTTAGAAAACTGATTTTAAAATATTTCTAAAAAAACTTTAAGTCTTTGTAAAAATACCAAAAATAGTTTATCATTTTGTATTGATATATAAAATTATGATAAACATTTCAACTCAAATATCAAGCATATGAAATCATTTTTGTGTTTAAACATTTTTACCAAAAACCAAAACTTGTATTTTATCAAACTTAGATTTTTCAACACTTGAATAGGAAAGTCAAAATAAGTTTGTATAAGAAGTTTAAGCATGCATGTATAACTAGAATACATCTACTATACATATAAACCATGTAAACTTGTTTTGATCAATCTATTCATGAAAACCAATTCCAAAACATGAAACGTGTGTATTGTGCACTTGAGCATATCAACTATACTAAGCTTTACAAATGGATCTAAAACACACTAAACTCTATGATACCTAAGTCTTCTTGACGATCTTCATCTTCAAGTCGACTTGGTCCAAACACCGTGATCCAACGTGCATGGCTATGTATCATCTTGACGCTCGGGCTCGGAATCACCAAGTGAAGGCTTCCAAACTCCTCTTTTTGAAGCAATCACCAACTAATATCTTGATTAATGATCTGAAACTAAAATCACAAGATTATTAGTAAACATAACTACATGAGTTAATCATCATCAAAACTAGAGAGGAGGCCTCGGGCCAACACAAACGGCCCCTTGAATTAATGGTTAGTTGTCATGAAAATGTAAGAGTGCCTACACTAAAGTTGTTAGACGTGGTGAAGGCAAGGATATAGTTAAAACTGTCTCACCAAAAAAATCTTGTACTTTTTCTTTAACAAATTGTGCTTTTTTCAAATCATCATCTCTATACAAGCTCCATCAATCACTAAGAACCATATCGAGGCCTCTTTTGATGACCTTAAACCTACTTAACATGATAATCTCGCAATCGTTGCATCCAATTTTCCCTTGCCCCTATATTGACTGCGACATCCATGGAGTCGACCCCTTTTTCCTCTTAGATTCACTTGGTATATGCAGCATACATGAATCCTCCAACCGGTACTTGAAGTTGAAGATGTAGGCAAAGTTTGGTTTTCTTGTTCTATCTCCTTTATCATGTCCCTTAAGTTATAGGATTTCACCGATGAACACATTTTTATCCCTTACCTGCTTTGCCTCAAGATATGAGCTTTAATTCTTGAATAAGAGGATGTGAATGTATCCTGACAATAACTACACTTTCATCGCTAATTTTCTCCTCCCCTTCCAATTTTTTCAATTTCTCAACATACTTCCAAAGAAGAGTGTGATCATCTTCTAATACACCCGAACTACTTTCAATTTTTATTACTATAAACACAATAACAACAACCCAAAAATATTGACTGCAACATACAACCTAAATAGGAATTAACAATTTAACTACAACATATAAATACAATAACAACAACAATAAACATAAATATAACTACAAGTCTAAAATATATAAACGCAATTAATTATCACTCAATTTCAATTAACAATTAAACATGAAATTATCAATCAAATATAAAATTAACTATAATTTCAATTAACAATTAAACATGAAATTGTCAGTTAAATATTAAATTATTAATTAAATATGAAATTATCAATTAACAATTAAACATGAAATTATCAATTAACAATCTCTCTCTGCTCTCTCTATGTTTCTCTCACCCTCTGCTCTCTCTCTCTCAGGGTCTCTCTTAGAATCTCTCTTTCTGTCTCCCTCTCTCTATCTGAGAGAGCTCTTTCTTTCCTCTCTCTCTCATTCTCAATCTCTCTCTCTCTAGGTTCTCTCTCTCAGAATATCTCTCTGCTCTCTCAGAGCAGAGAGATATTCTAAGAGAGAACCTGAGAGAGAGGGGAGATAGAGCTCTTTCAGATAGAGAGAGGAGACAGAAAGAGATAGAGATCCTGAGAGAGACCCTGAGAGAGCAGAGAGTGAGAGAGAGAGAGAGAGAGAGGGAAGAGAGAGCTCTTTATCTCAAAGAGAGAGCAGAGACATAGAGAGATCCTAAGAGAGGAAGCAAAGAGTGAGAAAGAGGGGAGGTAAAATTACCCCCTTCGAAGAGCCGGCAACGAGGGAGAGCTGACATAGTTTGCGATCCTTTGACAACAAATTTGAGGGAGGACTTCGACGACAAGGACGAGGATGAGGGAGGAATCGATCTTCGTCTTCGATCCTTCGCCGGTAGAGGAGTCAAAAGGACTTTAACTGTCGAACGGTGGCACGGCAAGAGAGGGCGATCGAGTGGGAGGAAAGCGGATTTAGGGTTAAATAGAGAGAGATCGGAGAATTTGTGAGAGGGGATTAGGAATTCGGGGGAATATATGTTAACGGGTAATGGGTCAAAGTCAGGTTTTTAAAAAAAAGAAAACCTAAAATCTGGTGAATCCCCCTGCATCTGAGTTAACCACAACTGATCGGGGGAAAACCCGGCACAAAAAGTGCATGTTTTAAAATCAATATTTAAAATGTGTGTGCTTTAGCTTCCTCGATATTTCCGTTATACCATAGAGGCTAAAACCAGTTGAATTCACAAGGACGGGAGGCTATAGAAGCTTACACGTATGTTCACATGTATGTTAAGTATTCTTCCATGTTTGAAAGAATGAAAATAAAAGAAACAAAGAATGAAAAGAGAAGGATACGGTGAAACATAAAGAAGTGAAAAATATAAAAAAGATGGTTTTTGTGATTTTGTTTGTATTTCAAAATAAAGTAAAAAGGAAAGAAAACCCATGGCTACTAACTACTAATGGCTCACTAACTATGCTAACCTCTTAGTAATAGTTGCCTCACATATACTCATTGGCCATCACTAATCCTTAGTTCAAAAGTGTTTCAAAGCATGACCCATATGATAACTTTCGCATCCAAACTCAAAAAACAAGTGCAAGCTACACTTAAACCATCAAAACTAAACAAGAGTAAGCATGAAGTAAAGTAATGTTAGCTTATTACATGTTAGGATGTTAGAGTGTTAGAATCCATCATCATGAGCCATCAATGTCTCTTGCAAGAGTAAAGCCAAGTAGAGGCTATTAGATTCATGTGAATTATCAAGTAAGAAGTTAGCAAGTTAGTGGTTAGTAGTTGTTGCCATGAGAAAAAATTAGCTAAACTATAAAAGGAGTTAGAGAGAAAACAAAGAGAGGTAAAGAAAGAACCTTTCATAGCTTGTCACCTTCTATTACAAGCGCTCTTACTTTTCGCTCATGTATTACTCTCTCTCCTATACAAGATCTAAAAGACATGAAAAATACAAAGAGGAGGAAGAAGAAAAACTAAACTAAACTGCCCTAAACTGCAACATGGAAAGAAACTACCCTACTCTCTGCATATCTCCAAATACAAACTCAAAGGGGGTATTTATAGACGAAAGGGGCACCAAAGGGAGTGTACAGAGCCGCGCATCGAATCTCGGCACGCGGCTCCACAAGATTGCCATGAATACGCGACATTTGCCATAGAAACGCGATAATGCTTAGGAAGGGTACAACGCCACCTACTGTGTGCTTCCCGGATGTTCCCCTATCAGATGTACTTGCTAGTTTTCAGATTTGGGCCCCTGGTTTTGATGAAACCACCCTACAAAGTCAATAGGTATCTTTATAGGCCTTTAATCACTAATTAAATGGTGATTTTGTGCTTCTTCTTCATTCCATGTCATGGACCTAGAAACATACAAGAGAGGTATTATTAGCCAGAATTTAATATTAAATAAATGTGAAGATGTGATATGAAATATGCTGTTTTAGAGACTAATCACACCCCTTCACTTATCTTTTGCTCCTCCTCAGCAAAACAAAAAACTAAGAAAATTATTACACCACTTTCGCAAGTGACGCGATTGCAACTGAGCATGTGCAACAAGCTATTAAACCTCTAAGTTTCTCCTAGAAAGTTTTGTCTCCTGAGGGTTTTCAGTGGATTACACCTACAAAATGATTAGTCTCTAAAACTGTATATTTCATACCAAATCTTCACATTTATTTAATATTAAATTCTGGTAATAATACCTCTCTTATATGTTTCTAGGTCGATGATGTGTAATGAAGAAGAAGACCCTAAATCATAACTTAATGGGTGATTAAAGGCCTATAATGTAACCATTGACTTTAGAGAGCTGATTCGTCAAAATCAGGGGCCTAAAACCAGAAAACTGGGACATCCAACTGACAGGGGATAGACGGGACAGCGCACGGCAGGCGGCACTGCGCGCGTGGCTCTAGAAGAGTCACGAAAATGCGGCTAGAACCATATTTTCGCGACCGTACGGGCGCAGCCGCACCCGTGATTTGGGCTAGGGGTTGTCCCCCTGGCCTTCTTTCCCTGGTGCCTATAAATACCCCCTGGGATTCTAAAAGGGGGATATACAGAGAGTGAGGCATTTTTCTTCTCTATTTGTAGTTTAAGGTAGTTTAGATTAGTTGTCTTTTCTTCTTTGTATTTTCCATTTTGATAGATCATGTAATAGGAAAGAGAGTGATCATAAGATAGAAGAGAAAGTTCTTGTAATGGACGGTGTGACACTCTATGAAAGGTTCTTCCTTTATCTCTATTTAGTTCTCTCTAACTCTTTACATGTTTAGCTAATTTTTCTCTCATGGCAACTAACTACTAACCACTAACTAGTCTAACTCTTACTTGATAATCCACATGAATTAATAGTCTCTACTTGGCCTTGCTCTTGCAAGAGCATTGATGGCTTATGATGATGGATCAACACCTAACATCCTAACTCTCTAACAAGCTAACATTACTTTACTCCATGCTTACTCTTTTTTAGTTT